>VWZZ01000866.1:162565-221269 GCA_013399095.1 Psophia crepitans | reverse complement strand
GGGCGCGGGGGCGGTGGCCCTGCCCGGGGGCGGTGGGGGCCTGCGGGACAGGGCCCGCTCCGGAGGGAGAGGGAGAGCCCGCGGCCTGCGGGGAGGGACCCGGGGAAAGGCCTGAGGGGGCGGAGAAGGGACCCCTCCGCCCTGGGGAGGGGATGGAGAAGGCCCTCCTTGGAGGAGGGAGACCCTGAGGGGTCCTTCGGTCCCACTGAGGAGACAGCGAAGTGCCTCCACCACACAGGCTGAGGGGTCTACCAAGAAAAGGGCCTGAGGTGGTGGTAGAGGCCATCTCTGATGAAGGTGACAGTGAGGGTTACCTTCCCAGAAGGCCTGAGGGAATGGTGAGAGGCTACTGCTGAAGAAGGTGGCCTTGAGGCCCTCCGCAGACCATACAGGGCTTGAGGGGATGGTGAGGGGCTGCTCACTTGAAGTTGGTTGCAGTGGGTGAGGGACCATCTGCACAATGACAGGGTGACTCTTGCCCGATGAAGAGCCCAAAGTGACAGGGATGTCTGCCTGGTGACCAACATCAACAAGGGACATCCTAGTCTTCATGGCCTTACTGTTGTCCATGACAGAGAAAGGGAATGATGTTTGTCAGGGCTGGGACAGCTCTCCCAGAGGGAACCATGTCTGGGAAAGAACCGTGAGCGCCACAGGGCGCTCCTCATGCGGGCCGTCCCCCATGGTCATCGTCCTCTATGCCTGCCTGCCAACAGGCTCATGCTCAACTGGTGGCCTTTAAGAGGTCTCCAGAAGATAACTGAGAGAAGGACTGTTGTTAGTGGACAAAAACTTGCTACACCCAGGGCTTGTCTTTCCTGGAAGAGGTTTAGTGGAAAAAAAGTTGGAAAAACACTTGGACAGAGTGCTTATTTTAGGGTTGGCAAGTTGGATGTTGTTCCTGCTGTCTCTCTGGGGCAACAGGAAAAAAAGAGGGAGTCAGGCCAGGGGTGACGTTGCTCACTAAGACCCCTGCAGAGCAGGCACCCAAGGTGTCTTTGCTTCATTGAGGAAGGGGAGAGGGCTGCAGAAGGGCTTTCTGTGCCCACAGGGAGGTGGTGGTCTGTGCTGTGTTTTAGATAAACTCTCTTGCAGAAAGAAGAATGAAGTTGATGTTAATCTATTTCTTCCTCTGAAAGCATTGTTTATGGTTGCTGAGCACTGTCCAACAGACTGCAGTGCTTCACCCCAGGGGCATCAGCGTGGTAGTTGTGGATGATGTAATTCCTGTGTGCATCTCTACAGGTTGCACCAGACAGACTGTGTCTAATGCCATCTCCAAGTGAAAACATGCTCTAAGGGCAGGAGATTGGGTTTTTGTGATATTCCACTACACTTTTTGTTGTTTCTATAAAACATCTGTTTTCATCTGGCAGGTTTTGGTACCGTTTATTTCTAGCACCAGGGTCCTGGAGTTATCCCTCTCTTGCCAGCCTGTTGCTCAGGGGAGGGATTTTTAATTACTCATTTCCTCTGCAGGCTGCTTCATTTTGTAGTTAGTAATTTAGTTATAACTCCCTAGCTGCTAGCTCTCTGAGGTGTTTTGGTTTGTAATGTGTTTCATTTTCTAAGAGAGATGTCCTTTAGTGTCTGTTTAATTAATCTTGCTTTGTAAAACAAGACCACCCGAAGCCTAAGATATGTCTGTTGTCACTCCCTCTGGCTTCGGGTTTATCTGTGTGAGCTCTCTCCTCCCTGCCATTCTGTTTCTTCAGCTGGTTAATCATAAGCATGGTTCTTGAAGAGTCTCTCAAGCGGCGGCTTGGTTGCTTATTTCTCTCCCTTTCCATTTGCTTGTGACTCCTGGAGTGGGAATGGCAATTTTCCTTCCTCATCACTTTAAAGGGAGAAGTTTAACATACAGTTATGAACTCTGCACAATAAGGCATCCTCTCTGGCCGCTGCTTGAGCTACATAAATAAACTCTATGCTCCTCCCTTTCTGACTTCTGGAGTAGGAAAATGTTTTGCATCAATCTAAAGGAATTTGCCCCCTTGCTTCTAACAGGTAAACAACTCCTTGCCTTCTACTGGCCAGTCAAGGGTTTAACGCAGATCAGGAAAAAAATCCTGTTGAAGCTTGGTATATACAGTCTTGATTGAGGCTGTAAATTGTTCTTCTGTCCACTTTTATCTCCACTCTTAAAAAATCACCCCCACACATGTACGTACACAAATCCCTCCCCTCAGTGAACAACACAAAGCACTGGTTGCTGCCATTTCTTTTCTGTAGAGAAGCCTGTATGCTTACTGCTAACCAACTAATACTGTCAAAAGCAGGACAAAGTGCCAATGGGTCTTAGTACACAGACTTTACAGTACAAACTATAATTTTTTTAGTACTATTTTATGGTAATGCTACTGTCCTATTTAATACAGCCACACCTTTTCCATGCCCCAGCAGGATGTACAGTTTGTGTTAAATTTCACGAGTTAATGGACATTCCGTTCAACGATTTAGATGAGGGGAACTCTTGCTGGTAGTCTTCTAAGAACCAGTTGTTTGAATAGTTGTCCCCCTCTTTTTTTTTTTTTACACCTGTAAAGGATAGCAAACATCTGTTAAGTCCTGTTTCTGCTGGACCCATGCGGTTGCTGCTGCCGTTAGATTACAAGCAAAGGAGATGCTTGTGCATCATGAGATCATGAATGGAAGCAGGGGGTTCCAGGAAAAAGTGTCTTTCAGATGAAAGTTGTACTACCTGTTTAAAAAAAAACCACCATAATTCTGGACTCATACATTCTGTTTCTGAGGTTTCTTCTCACTTCACTTTTTCCACATAAAACTTCTGTTACAAGCCCTCGTCTAAGTTGAGAAGTAATTGTTCCTAAAACTTACAGAAGACTTTGTCAGGAGGGCTGGGGAAGGGAGAGAAGAGGAAGAGTTTTTGGGACCTTTCTTGAGGACTATATGCCCCTCCTAACACAATAGACCCCTTCGAAATCAAGAGCATTCAAAGTTTCGTATCACTTCCTCCATCGACATCATGTGTATGTATAATCTGCTGTAACCAGAATTTTACTGCTGGGTGGGAGTATCATATTTCACAGCTGTGTTGTTATGGAAGATTATATTTCACAGATATGATGACATAACTATGAAATATAATTAAACAGTAATGACCAGCAAGGAGGGCATTTCCTAGAGGTTAATGACAGTTAGAAACAAAGTGGGTGGAAGAGTGGAGGGCCTGCAGCACAGCTAAAGGTCCCTTCATCTAGTTAATTAACACAAGTACCACACTACAGCAGGCATTACAAATATAAATCAAGATGAAATTAGGGAGTATTTAGAATAAAAATAAGTGCTTTAAATCAAATTAAGGATTGTTAGAAACTTTTTTTAGCTGTGCCTGTGGAAGCTGGCAATCTGTGGATAAATATCTGGGTACTTAATAAAAAGAAGAAAGAAACTAAAGACTATCAGGATACTCACTAGATTTTTAAAATTAGTGATACAAGCTAAAATGTAAGACAGCAGAAACCATTAGCTGGAGTACTTTTTCCTGATGAAGACAGTGTTTTTTCAAACTTGCGGTATAATCAGGTGTTTACAGGATCAGGTTAATGCTGAATTATTGACTTTATCTTCAAAATTGATGTTTTTTTCAAAGAAGTGACAATAACAAGTTAGAGACTTTCAGTAACTAAAATAAGCATTTCCATACACCTACCCCCTACACACACACACACACCCCCCCCAACTGAAGGAACTGAAACAGAAGTTGAAAGTTGAGCTTGCTAACCTGAATTTTAAGCAGCTATGGGTCAGGTTTTCAAATGCTCCTAAGTACAAAAGTTCTATTGACTAAAAACTGCAATGTTGATTGAGCGTAGCCTGATAACAGCACTTGAGCTTTCTGAACTGGGACCTCAATAGACTGGAGAACGGTGCTTTTCTGTGAATATTTCATGGGATATTTGCTTATTGCTTCTGAGACTGTTTTGTGTTTTTGCAGTAGCACTATTAATGGAGCCTGAAGTTTGTGTCTTTCAGTGGATACTTTCAGCATGAGATTAAGTGTAAAAAGTTTTTTAACCCGTATTTCTTTTAGCATTTAAGAAATAGAAGAAATAAATGGAGCAGTTTTTTAGTTTGAGCATAAAATGAGGGAAGTAAATACATTGATATACGAAATTAAAAACGTGAAGTTAAAATTAAAAAAATATTATGTCTATAAGCCCCATTATAAATTGAAAACTTCCTGTGTATGTGGAATTCTATTAAAAGCATGCTGGTTTACTTCTAATGGGATTTTCCAAGGTACTTAATAAACTTGACAAAAATAAATAGTCCAATACTCTGAGCACATATCAAGATGCTGATCCTGCAAAACTTTGTGTGCATTAATCTTTCTGTACTGTGAATACACAAGTTCACTCCAGCATTTGGGTAGTGGGGGTGTCTCTGCAATGGGGCTTTCATAACCAAGCAGAAAATTGAGAGCTAGATCCAACAGTCTTTTCATTTCACTTTCGAAGGGAGATTGTGCAGTCTGCTAGCCAGTAACTCAAAGCACTAATAAAAATTTTAAAAAACCAACATAATCTAGAAAGAGATGTGAAATGTGTCACAGTGTTTTGATGACCTCACTAACCACTCGGCCTCCATTCTTGTGGTTAGACTGATGCCATCATGGTGTGTGTGAGTGAGTATCCTTACATATCGGAGGGAACTGCAAGCCTTATGTACACATACTAAGGAAATGCTTTGACCACATAACCATGACTACAGAACTATTTGTTTCTGAAATGCTGCATATGTATGTTGACTCTAATAATTCCTCATGTAGTTTTACTTCTTGAATATTGCGTAATCCTGCGTTCACAGCCTTTTTTTGTTCTTTGTTTGAAATGCATTGTTTGCTTTGCTACAACTTGTGGATGGTGCTTTTACTCTCACTAGAAACTCTAAAGATTTGCTGTCTTAGTGCTTCATCTTATATTTTTCATGCACTTACTTGGTTTCAAAGACTGTCTTTGAGAACAGGTTTTTTTGTTGCACAGTGAGATGGTGATAAAGGATTACTTGGTTTTAACTATGGAATTTGTCGAGTAATAATTTTTGGCTAAGCAGCTCAATTTGTCATGGGTTATATTAAATATTTAAGGAAAGTTTCTCTCATTATGTGAAACTACTGCTTGATTTGTTGACTCAAAAATAGCTGTGCTGTAAGTCAGGTTCTAAGTATAAACTAATGCTATGCAAAACTTGGTGTATGTTCTCTTATGTATTCTTTTAAACAAAGCTTGGTTCAGTTTAGCTGTGTTGATTAAGAAAAGATTAACCAGAACATGCTACACTTGGACATTCTTGTGCAGAGTCCCAGCTATAAAGGCGTTGTGCAGGTGTAACTTCTTTGTGCTAATGAACTCCCAATCATGATGTGTATGCTTAGCTGGCTGTGGCATTCTTCCAGTTGGTACTGCTGTGTTTTTGTATAAATCTAGTGGATGAATGAGTGTGTGTTTGCTTTTACAAAAGCAGGAATAAAAATTATGAAATCTGTAGTAATTCATATCTTAGTTATTTTGGTGCCAGCTGTGTGAGCCTCCTCATTGCAGTGTCTGTTTTGACTTCTAGTAACAAGTCAAAATAATGCTTTTTGCCTCTTTTCCTCTCCAGAAAATGGGACATGCAGTCTTGCACCAAATAACTGAAAACATAAATGACAGTCAGATTAATGTGATTGTTTTCTTTGTAAGCAAGCTTTTAGTAACTGTGCTCTGATAGCCATTTGGCATCAGATCTGTTCTGTGGGATGCCAAATTCTCTTGCTCAGTATTGCAGTTTCCTGGAGGAGTAGATGTGGCAACAGGATGTTGGTAAAGAACAGGAAACTGCTTGAATTTGCTACTTATGCCATGCAAATAAAATTTTATTACTGTCCCATGTGTAGTAATTGGTGTGTGTTATTGACAGAAGCTCTTGCAGCAGTTGCAGAATGTGGAGCTTGACAAGTGTGTTCAGCTGCTGCTTTGGGGGGGTTGCACTCAATTCTGTGGGGTAGCAAAAGGGACACAGACTGGTTAGGTGCTTGTTAAACCACTGTTTGAGATTTTGACAGCTACCTCCAGCTGGCTTTCTTATTCAGGGTGGATCTCTACTAGCACTCAGCTCCGTATCAGTTCTTCTGACATACTAATTTACTTTGAGCTCCTTTTAGCTCTACTAAGTGTCTGAGCAGGCAGCGTCTGGGTGTTCTGCAGTCAGAGCCAAGGGGCACAGTAACCAGAAATGCTTAACAGACCAAATTTCACTGTATTGCTGGTTTAGATGTGGATGAGCCAGCTTTCCCTTCCCAATCCAAGCGGAAATGTGGTTTAAAAAAAATCATGTGCTTGTGACCTGGTGATGTTAATGAAAAGGGAGAGAAATTAGCTCATTTGCTTTTGGTAGATACTCTTTCTATGTCTAACGCTGGCTTTGTTTTATGTGTCTTTGATTCAGTCCCATGCATCTAGCAGTTTCCTGAGGTTGCAGAATCGCAGCTGCAATACTCACTTCAGTATTCCTACTTTAAAGAAAGAATATGAAAACTAAATATGCTGTAAAGTTTAGTCCATAGTGTGCAGTCTTTGTCTAACAATTGCTGAAGTCTGGGACAGGCAGCAAATGCCTGCTAAGTCCACTGAGAGTGTGTGGTGCCTTCTAGCTAGTAAACTTAACATAGCTTTTAAATGTTGGTTTATGCATCCAAACTGGCTGGTGGGCCCTGGCGTACCAAACTACAAGATTTACACCAAGAAACATGGGGAGCCGGTGTTTTTGCAGTAATGTTTTTAACAAATCTAAGATGAAAAAAGTTGAAGTGGTTTGTCACCTGCATGTGGGCTGTGAAAAGACATCTTCACAGAATCACAGATTGGTAGGGGTTGGAAGGGTCCTCTAGAGATTGAGTCCAACCCCCCTGCCAAAGCAGGTGCCCTACCCTAGGCTGCACAGGTAGGCATCCAGGTGGGCCTTGAATATCTCCAAAGGAGAAGACTCCGCAGCCTCTGGGCAGCCTGTTCCAGTGCTCCGTCACCCTCACCGCAAAGAAGTTCTTTCTCATGTTTGAGTTGAACTTCGTGTGTTCCAGTTTTTGGCCATTGGCCCTTGTTCTCTCACTGCCCACCACCAAAAAGAGTTTGGCCTCATCCAGTTGCCTCCCAGAGTTTAGGTATATATAAATAGATATATATAAATAAAATATATATACATAATATATATCTTAACGTACTTGCAGACTTGGTTAATTGACTAATTGTGAGTACGAATTATTGTGTGGTCTTAATGCATTCGTATCAGTCAATAATTCAGCATTAATCACTAGTTTTTTCAAGCATTCTTAAGTCTCACTATTTGATTTGACTGCAGACCTTATAAAAGCAGATTGAGATGTTCATAGAGCAGATGAATCTCAAGTAAATGTGAGTGAAAATTTCTGTCCAATATATTCTTTGCTTTCATAGTACAGATACAATTTTACTGATGTCTATCTGTTCTTGTCCACAGATGTGTTTTGCTAATAATTCGCATCTGCAGTTTCTTCAGAACAGCTCAATAAAATGCATGTGTGCATTCCTTCTGCATGGCAGTTAATTTTTATGAAATACATATTTTATTGGACAGTAAAACATTTAAAGATCTTAATGGCCTAATTAATACTCTGTATCCACTTCTGTCTTGTGTATTTGGCTCTTCATTATCCTACTGGTCCTTTTTTCATGTCCTCATGCATTATCATCATAAAAATTTCAAGCAGTTTTCAGAGAGCTCTCTTAGAAGCCAGTTCTTTGAATATGCAGCAACTCTTATGATTTGATTGATAGCCCTTTTCCTCCCTACCCAATCTATTTTTAGTAATTTGAAAGTGAGTTTAACTTCTTGGATTGTCATTTGTTGTGTATGCATGATTTACTTTGGTGGTTTTCCTCCCTCCTTTGAATGAACCAGATATGTAATTTTCATGTTGTTTGAGGACATCTTGACAGTTCAGGAGAAATGATGTAGACATTAATTGGGAGCTCTGCCTTAGATGAGAGAGCAAAGGTGGACAGTCTTTACTGGTTCTGGTAATATATACTGTGTGATTAGGATAGGAGGGTAAGTGGAAGAAAACTTGAAGCATGTTGTTAACGCTCATTATCCTGTTTCAAGAATCTTCTAGCACGAGAGAGTATTTCCATGTACAAATATAATGTACTCTATTTTTTAGAACAGAACACGGAGACAAAAAACTTTGCAGAGGTGGTCTAAACTCTGTGGAAAAGGAGGTCCCTGCCCTTCTCTCTGAAATATAACATTATAGCTGTACCCCTTTTTCCTGCTTCATGCCACTTGAAAAAGCCTTGGGAAGCCTTCCCACACAAACTGTTCTTAATCTTCTGTCTCCCTTAAGGCCACGTACAGAAGCCACCAACATTTTGACTAAGCAGGACTGGACTCCCGGCAGAGCCAGTTTGTGCACTTGCTGAAGGAATTGTTCTTGAGCAACTTAAGGCCTTTCCTCTCTCGAGGGCATAAGAACTATGGACTCTTAAACACTCAAAATCCTGATTGTGTGGGAGGAGAAAAGGACTAGTCACTGAAAGCAAATTTTGTTTCCACCTGGTGGGTAGACCAAAAATGTTTTTGCTTTTCATATTCAGTTTGAGGTGCAGCCCAAACTAGTAAGGGTAGACTCTCGTGTGGGAGATGTGCCAACTTTTATTTATTTATTGATCTCTTTATTTTTTTAATTGTTTCATAGCTTGCGTAAGTGATGTACCTTGGCTTGGCTGCCCGCCCACCGTGAACGAAGGGGTGTTGACTGTCAACAAGCCTGACAATTGGGTGGCTTTGCTTCCTTCTGTCGTGTCCATTCAGCTGTATAATTACTGTATCTCTTCTTCTACGGTGTCTCCCTCAGACACTGTCTAATGAAACAAGTCATAATGAAACTGTTTTAGCACTGTGAAGACCTGCAAAGGAAGTCAAAGGCTGGCACATGCTTTGCTGCTGATGTCTGTCTTTATGGAATATTAAGGAAAGCACTGAAGTTTTTGTAGAATCATAGAAGGGCTTGGGTTGGAAGGGACCACAAGGATCACCTAGTTCTAACCCTCTGCCATGGGCAGGGACACCCTCCACTAGCCCAGGTTGCCCCAAGCCCCATCCAACCTGGCCTTGAACACTGCCAGGTCCTCCACAACTTCTCTGGGCAGCCTATTCCACTGCCTCGCCACCCTCACAGTAAAGAATTTATTTCTAATGTCCCATCTAAATCTCCCCTCTTTTAGTTTAAACCCATTTCCCCTTGTTCTATCACTACACTCTCAGATAAACAGCCCCTCTCCATCTTTCCTGGAGCCCTTTTAGGTACTGGAAGGCCATAATTAGGTTTCTCCAGAGCCTTCTCTTCTCCAGGCTGAACAAGCCCAGCTCCCTTAGACTGTCCTCGTAGCAGAAGGGCTCCAGCCCTCTGATCAGCTTTGTGGCCTCCTCTGGACTCGCTCCAGCAGCTCCATGTCTTTCCTGTCCTGGGGATCCCAGAGCTGGATGTAGCACTGCAGGGGGGTCTCACCAGAGCAGAGGGGCAGAATCCCCTCCCTCGCCCTCTGGTCATGCTTTTTTGATGCAGCCCAGGACATGGTTGGCTTTCTGAGCTGCCAGCACACACTGCTGGCTCACGTTCAACTTTTCATCAACCAGCACCCCCAGATCCTTCTTAGGGCTCCTCTCAATCCATTCTCCACCCAGCCTGTATTGTGCTTGAGCATAGGCTTTCTTCGGGCATAGTAATTTTTAGGACAAAATTCCTAATGTGTAGTGGTTCAATAAAAGTCTTGCTAGCATGTTTTGTATTTTGTGTAAACAAGGCATATGCAAACTGGCTGTTAGAAATAAATGCAATCAAGTAGTTTAGACATGCACATGAACTGTTTACAGTTGTGTCCCACATCAGCACTTCACTGCAAAGAGAGACACAGAATGAACTTGGGAAACAAAATTGTTCTGATGGTCAGTGATTCTGAATCTGAGGTCTCTTGGTGACAAGTGGGTGCATCCTGTTCTCCAAAGGGTTTGCAGTTTCTTCTCAGTTTCATCCAGCTTTGTGCTCCACCTAATAGTATGACAAGTATGAGAATTCTTACTTAAAAAACCTGTAGCAGAGAAGGGCTAGAATCCTGTTCCCCAAAAAGCTGATACTGCACACTGTGAAGTTTGTATGAAGCTTCCTGGTAAGATGCACCTGAAAGTAAAATGTTTCCCTAATTCTGTATGCTGTACTGAACCAAAGGAAGGGGAACATTGGAATATGCCAGTAATATGACAGGTTAACTCAAATTTCCTGATTTAAAAATGAAACCGTTGTGGCAGCATCTTATGTATGTGCTGCTGTTCTGCAAGAATCATTGTCACTTCAGTTGGTTAAACTGCTTTCAATGAAGAAACCCCTCAGCACAGTCATATATGCTGGCAAGGATTTAAAATACCGTAATAATCTTGAGATTGTTTTACGTTGTTTGTAATCTTAGTCATGTCCTGCTCGGTGGTCTTTCCCAAGCCAGTCCACTACATCCTCTCCTTCTCCTGAATCACAGTACTTTTCTTTTCCTCTTTTGAAGAAAGGAAGGTTGTGCCTGGGATTCTCTTCTAACCTTTATTTTCGAGGTCAGTATTTTGGAGGCTGCAGGTGAATGTCACTTTGTAGATATTTGTGTGAGAGATGCTCTGTGTTGCCCCAAACATTTATTTGGCTCAGGATCTAGAAGATGTCAGCTCTTAAAACGTTTCAATCACCCTCAGAGCTGCTTTTAAAACAGTAATCCTGGCTTCCTCTGCTGGGTATTGAATGGATTGTGAAACGTCTTCAGAGGGAGTGGAACAGACCTGAGTGAGCATTTTGCAAAGTCTGACTCCATATGGATCGTTTTTTATAATGTACATAAATAGTACATTAGCTCTTTCAAATCACTTTCTAAATGAACTGAACCAGCCTCAAAGGAAAATACATCATAGTCATGCTCTGTTAGAGCCCTCTTAGAGAGTCTGATTGAATTCAAAGGTTAGTAACATCCCACACGCCAGCTTTTTCTGGCATATGTATGTGGGAATTAGGATCTTTTCCTGAGCTTTACTGATGTTAATTTGTTTTGCACAGCCTTTGCTAATGTGTTTATAGGTAGTTCCCTAGCTTTGGAAGGGTAAGTCTTCTAGATGGCTTGTGAGACCTTTCAAGGAATTAAGCTGGCTCTTGGAAAGCAAACTCTACAGTGATGAATGGCCCATTAGAAGAAAGTTGATGGCATTGCAAATGAGATTTACATGAGAATCAAACCACTCTAGTGTATCCAACAAAGATGCTGAAACAAGCACCTCTCTGTGATGGTTATTAGGAGATTTTATGAACTGATCTTTTCAAAGTGTTATTTTCCCCTCCTTCTCCAGGGTATGAAAATTTCCCGAGGATCTGAATACTTGTAGTAAAGGAAGAGCCTTCCCAAGAAGATGGGAGGTAGGATGAAAATAGGGGTAGAATTGAAGTGGCATGTAGCCTGTGGCAGCCGTGGCCAGATTTCTGTGGTGAAAGGGGCAGGATCTGCAGCATGCTGGAAATTCCCCGGCAGTTGAGCAAAGTTTTAAAATGCTTGGTATTGGGTTAGGTGTGGAAATGAATAACCAGTGCTACTTGTAGAGGCCCACTGTGGCACTGCAGTGAGTTCCATGCTGTCACTATGTATTTAATTCTCTGTTACTGCTTAATTTCTTATTGAAAACAGAACTCTCTGTAGAAGCTGTTACAGGGAAGTTCCCCAGAGTGTGAGTGCAGGTGGGGCTTTTTTTGGCACTGAGGTAGATGTTAATTGTGGTTTATGATTGGGGGAGAAACAGTTGTGTTTCTGCCAAGCTGAGCAAAGAAGGAAGCTAGTTACTATTGACCTTTTTCATTTTAACCAAGATCAGTGTGAGCAGCAGAGGCTTGGAAAACCTCTCAGAAGGACTCAAATTTCGCAGAAACAGGGAAGGAGGGAGAGATGCTTGTGGTGGCCATGCTCTGCTGAGTCACTTCTTGTGGTCTCTACTGTGGTAGAATGGAAGCCAGACTTAGGCTCTTATCTTAAGGTTTGTCTTAGGAGGGGGGGGAAACTCAGCAGGTCATAAATAGGGGCTAGACGGCCTTTTCTGACAAATGTGCATGTTACAAAGAGAGTATTTGCCATTTCTGTAACATCTCTGGAAAACAAGCTGAATGCCTGACTGACTAATCACTGCCTGCTGCTGCCAGAATAGCCATGGTCCAGGGGTCTCGGAGCAGCCGGGGGCTACATGTTGTCATCGGGGCTTGGAGCTGTGATTTGGCAATACTCCCCTAGGACTGGGGAAAATGGGACATGATGAGAGATCTCTTCAGGAGACTAAATGCGTCGTACCTCTGAGCCCTTGGCGAGGGCTGAGCAAAACTTAGTTGTAATCCAAAACTTCATGCAGTGTCTGCCATTTCAGTCTTCTGGTGGAGCTTTTGCCACTGCCTCATAAAAGATAGGTGTAGGACAAGGATGGTGACAGCAAAGTATAGAAATAAGCATAATCCCACTTTGTTTCATAAAAGTTGCCTTTCATTGTGCACTTGAATTTAACTTGGTGAGACAGCAAGGTAGTACGGGGATGGATGGCATAACCTTGTTTGTCACGTTGGTGTCTGTTGTATTTTTTAATAGCATAAAACCTTGGCTGCTGTCAGGCAAACACTTGAGGAGTGTTTATCTCCACGAAGTGCTTTTTTCTTTTAAGCTTCTGTTTCACTCTATAGTTCTGCCAATTTGATCTGTACTTTGCTTGATGGATATTATCTGGGAAGGTTGGGATTTTGTTTTGATTTAGCTTTTTTCCTTTGAAACATGACATTAGGATCTAAAATGGAACCGCTTTAAAACCCAGCGCTAGGATACAGTACGTATTTTTTGCCAATGTTTTCAGAGTGACAACCATATAAAATTAAATTCTGTGTCTTCCGAATATGCCCCAAACCTTAAGTGCCATGCTGGTGAAGAGTCCTCCAAGGCTTTGTGGAAAAGCTGGCTTAGGACACATCTTTGCTCTCTGTCAAAGCAGGAGTGACGAGTATGATGTTACTTTTTCTAAGCTGGTCACTGGCTTAACAGGACTGAAATCCCTACTTCAATGCAGCCCACTTAGAAGCCCATAGAGGCCAATAATGCCTAAGAGGTGTTCAGAAGTATTTGAACTAGGTTTGCAAGAGCTACTTATTCTGTTGCCCAATCTAAACAACTATCCAGCCTTCTGAATGTGATTAAAATACCACAAGAGGTCCTGTAGATCCTAAGTATACGTTTACCTCATAAGCAAGGTGGGCTGCACTTGTGGAGAGAGACAATTGATCCAGCCCTGCGGTGATATTTGTGGCACTAGCGTGTGCGGTAAGCAGGAGCAGAGGAGTTAATTTTAGCTTGATTAGCAACACAGAAGGGAATCAAGATGACTGTATCGTAAATGGCAGTGGGATGAGATCAATGAGGGTAGTTTATTTCCATGCATCTAAGTGGGTGTTCTAAGCAATTTAATTTTCCTTTTTTGTTTGTTTTTAAGAGAACCAAGAATGTTAATGCATTTAGTCCTTGAAATCCTTCTGTGGTCACAATTCTGGATACTTTAATGTTGTGTGTGGTTGTTTTAAATGAACACCAGGTGCTTGTATTCTGTTCCTTAGCAGTTCCTTGTTCCTCTGCTCATTTTACCTGGCTCAGCAGCAAGTGGCAAGTGACTCTCCGTACTGGACTCTGTTTCTCCTACTCATCTTTGTTTATATTCTGGAGCATGTTCAAAACTGTTTATGATTAAACATTACTCAAACAGCCAGGTTAAGATTTATTGACATAAAGGAGGCTGGGAGGAGGGAGTGGCTGGCTGGTCATCTGTGTCTACTTCCAGCTGATAGTGATGTTATTGACGTTGTACATGTGTCTGTGCACCGGCTGTGATGTCAGAGAGGCTGCTGATCAAAAGCATGGTGACAAGGGACAGATCTGTCAGCACAGTCTCTTTTTTCCATTGTACAGCACAGTAAAAGCTCATGCAAGGGAGTATATGTAGGTGATGCACTCTTTTCTCTTGAGCTTGGGATTCTGCAAACACCCCATGGCTCTTGAGCAAGAGGACCGCTATTTTTCTTTCAGTGGGAGAAACTTGCACATCTCTCAGGAGAGGGATCAGGCTTTGAAACATGCTAATAGGGTTATGGCCTACAGGAGTCTTAAGCAGGGTTTCTTTTTTGAAAGACATGTACCACTTGAAAGACCGTGGTGTTATATGAAAGGCAAAGAGGTTCAAGACGGAAGATTGGAAGGTGAGCACTGTTAAACTAAATTAAAACAAAAATACAGAAATATCAGAGTTAGAAAGAGGGTAAGTTCACTTTAAAAACCCACCACTGTTTCTGAAGCTAAAACAGTGTTTCCTGGCCCCTCTTAGCTACATGCATACCAGAGGGTTAAATAGCTATTTAGCTTTTGAAGGAGACTCATGTAGCATGTTGGGCTTTGTTTGTTTTAAAATCACAATATTGATAACTTTCAGGCTTTAGAAAATTAAAATGCTGACTATACTAAAAAAATAGATTGATCAGCCTAACATTTTTGTAGTTATAAGACTTGATGATAAAAATGAGATACACAAACTAATGTTGCATGTAACTTACATTTTCTCTGAAGACCAAATATGTATTGGGTGGTGAAGAAATGGTAAAGATAGGATCTAGACCTCTACAGGCTAGAATACCTGATTAGAGCAGCAGTGGTACACAGGCTGCTGTGTGTGAGTCTCTTAACTATCATTATTTTTATGTATACAACCACACACACAACAAAATAACATAATAGGCTTGCTGTGTGCTACAGATAATATCGGGCATCTGCAGTGCTGATAGCAAAACTTTCTGGTGCTGGCAGCCAACCTCATTTAAATAAAAGCATTGTCTGCTCTTTGTGCCAGCCCACTTCTTTGGTGGCAAACTTTCATATCAGATTTTTGATGTTAGGCCACTCATTCTGACACTTAAAACACCTCCTTATTCCCAAGCTTCAAAATAAACAGCGGCTTTATGGTTAATTTTAGACTTTAAGGACAGCTTAAAGTCTAAATGTTCTCGGCAGGTAGCTAGCTGTTGACATCCCTGGGAAAACAACTGCAACGTTTTTCTCCGTTGTTGTTACACTGAGAGACATGATAAATGAAATAGACTTTAACTGACTGGCAGAGTGGTGTTGGGTTAAGATGTGGCTTACCATATGGCACACAGAAAAATTTGCTGTATCTTAACAGTTTGCTCAGAGGCATGAAGTTGTTTATAGTAAGGACTACACAGGGGAACAGAGCAGCTTCTGTAATGGTGTGGTAATAGTGGGGCCAGAATTCACCCTCAGGAGACTTTAATTAAAAAAATCAGAGAAAGAAAAAGCCCAGCTAATATTGATTAAAAGATAGATGTCACTGCTGCAGATTAGTTTATATTGAAGTAAAATCTCATTGGATTTTTGTGGGTGTAGGTAGGACCTAGGCTCAGATGGTTAGCACGTTGGCAGACTTGAGTTAGATCTTGCAATGCTTCAGACTGGCTGTATTCCACATAATCTGCCCTACATGCTGCTGAATTGCAGCTTGCTTGTTTTTAAAGGAATAGGAGCGCTCAGGAGGGAGAGAGGAATTTGTCTTCTGATAGCAAGCCCTGTGCCCAATGCTCCTGGTTTGGAGTGAATGGCATATTTTGAAGCTGACTCTAGTGTTTTGAAATGTGAAACTAAGTGAGGTACAATTACAGCACCACCTCTTTGTTTCTCTGTGCCTGGTGGATGGATGCCAAGTAACTACCATGTTGTCTTAGCATACACATTTGGCAAGGTGGGCTTTGTGGTGGGCTTTGACAGAGTCCCTGGCCCAAGTACCAATAATCTGCTTTAATGGTCTTTGTTATAACAACCAGTTAATTATATTCTTCTGATTATACCAATAAAATGATTTCTGAGATCATCTTATATATTTATAATCTCTGGAAATAATTGTCAGGATTTTTCTGAAGTAATTTTAACATAAGTGTTTATACTTGGGGTTCTCGTTTTAAATAGATAAGTGGATTCATCCCTAGTCAGGTGTGGATTGACTGGTGTTGCACTGTGTTGGTAAATAAGTTGTGATAGTGAAGGCATTTTCAAAACTATCCTTCACCTTTTTCAGGCATTGAATTGAATGAAGAGACACTGCTAGCTGGTTTACAGTGGTTTCTGCTTGAAAAGTTTCAGCAGAAACTTTCAGAAAGTTTCAGCAGTCATTTTGAAACTGCGTGTTCCTGACTTTTTACACTCTTAACTTTCTTTAGGAAGTTGGAGCAGGTTCTGGTAGGTTTTTTGGCTATTGGACTGAGTAGGATTACTATAAGACCCATCCTGCAAAGCTGGGGATAGTAGAATCTGGAAAAGACTATCCATAATGTGAACTTCCCAGACAGGTTGCTGACTCTAGAGGAAACTTCCTACCATTCCTGGCTGGCTCCATTAGCTAATTAAAACACCCTTCTCAGTGGTTTCAGTGATATTCTTCCTGTTCTACTATGAGATGCTATTTCAGTACTCTATGAATTTATTCTCTGACCTTGCTGTGGTATTTCATTACTGAAAAAAATTGCAAGTACAATAGCTTGTGTTGGTTTTACCTTTCCTCCTGCACTGTGCTTTACTCCTCGAAGGGGAGAATCTGGAAGGGAAGCTGTGCTTCATGTCTCAATTTTCAAAGAGTAAAATCAGAACATTAATAAAGAGATGTAAGGGATGTAAAAATACAGCTCTTGATTCTTCATTACTAATTCTCCAGCATGAAATAGCCTGGAATGTTCTCACTGGAATGAAAAATTAACTGCCACTGTTTGTGTTGGTGTTGCTTGATTTATCCATTTGCTCTGTGACAGGAATTAAAAGGCTTGCTAGATAAGAAATCGTTGGGAAGATGTGTAGAATAAAATGATTGTTGAAGTTTTACAGCATGGTATCATACTGCAAACTCTCCTGAAGGCTTTGCTTTCAACATCCAGTTGTTGGAGCCTAAAGTGCTTGTCTCCTCCTGTGCACTTTTGAAGAAGTATATGAACCAAACCAGCATTTTGATGTTCTTTGAGTTGGGTTTCTAGTATCTTTTCCTTTTTAGCCTTCCTGATCAGCCTAGGGGTGTTTACATTCTTCTCCCTCCGCCACCTGCTTGGCTCAGTTTCACTTGCTGTCTTTTCCCGGGCTGGGCAGTGGCTGAGACCTTGCTGTTTGTCAGTGTGGTGAGATGGGGTGTCTGTGGAGACTGAAGGGACTGCAGAAACAAAAATAACTTGTATATATGTCTGTGTATGCATAGTGCTGGCAGGGAGAGGAATCCGAGTTTGCCCAAACTTTCCTGTGAACATTGCTGTCTTCAAAGGAGTTTGCAAAATACCTGTTTGAAAATCTGCCTGTGTGTGGAAGTGTTTCTTGGTGTGTTTGAACCTTGATGAAATGGCATAAAGGGAAGCCCTGTGCAACTGAGCTCAATAGAAACATTCATTATAGCTAATTTACTCGGTGCTTTTAAGAGACATAGCTATTCATAAGTTGTGGTTTTGCCTGATGCTGCTGGTAGTATTTGTTTTAAATAGATACACTTGCCTGCACACGCTCTTTGCCCATCTGAAATCTTGTTTGGCTGTGTTGGAAGCCTTGTTTTAAGCATGGTAATACACAGTGTTAGGCAAATCCCAGTGTAACCTGTGGTGCCTTCTCATTAAGGAAAAAATCCTTTACTGTGTGTGCGGCTCCAGCTAAGCAGTAGCAACGAGCATGAGGAAAAGGTTTTGTCTGTGACAGAGAAATGGCAATTTTAATTTTTTGAAGTACTGTCGTTGTTCAGCCATCTTACTGTACTAGCTTTTCTCAAGGACGATCAGTGAATAAACTCTGGAAGCACAAAGGTACTAAAAAGCACTTATTTTGCAGCATGCAGAACCTGCATAGCCATCCGAGATGACCACAAACCCGCTCCTGCAGATGTGACCTGCTGGTTGCTATGGGAGAATTGCCATGGGTACGGGGCTGCAAGAAGCACTTGCTGGAATGCAGAAAACATTTTCAGTCTTTAGTCCTCTTGCATACAGCTGAGTGACTTTGGGTTTGAAATAATTAAGCTGAATTTAAAAAAAAAAATCGTGACCTTTCTGTTTCAGGAACTTCTGAAAATTTCCAGTCTTAGAGCATCAGTATGGTGGCTGGTGTGATTTACCTGATAAAGACCAGAGCTTTTCTCAAAATGAATGAATTAATTTTGTTTTCTGAAAGGAGAAGGCAGTGTTTGGATCATGTGATGCTTAAATCTGAGCCTGTGGTTACATGCTCTGTCTTACAATCTGTCATGAATCTGCAACATGTCTGCTGATACCTCCTCCTTTCCTTCCTCCCCTTGATACTTGTCCCCTCCACCACCTCCTCTGTATCGGTGCTTGTGTTGCTGTGGAAGGCAAGATTGGAAACTGATCTGCCTGAAAGCTTACTCCAACAAAAAAGAAATTATTTGATCTACGTTGTTTGACTTGCTGTGCAGTTGTTTGGATGGTACTTACTGGCATGAGAGTGACATTGAGAAGAAATGGCTGAGAGGAAGGAATGCAGGGTGGTAAAAGAAATGCCTCTTACAGCAGAGAAGCAGATTTAGATTGTGTTAAAATAAATCTGAGATGGAGTGGCATAATTGATACCTCTTTGGGGCGAAGATTATTTTAAGGTGGAAGCAGACAGTGGGCCATCCATGTCAGCTGTAGAGTTTTACCCAGTGATCCAGTTACTCATCCCAGGAAGTCCCAGGGTAACCCTGGAAAGAGGAGGATTTCTAGCTAACTCGGATGCATTTCAGGGGAAGGAAAGAAAATCTTTCCAGGAATCTGGAATTATAGGCTAGCTGATACTAATAACACTGGATGAGATATGAGGAATTCAAGTATGAGTTTGCCTTTACTAAAACCAGGGTTATATTAGCTCTAGTACAGGAACAGTACTGAAGAAGTGGTTAATGGCAGGGACCCCAGTACACTGAGGCTGAGCTACTTGTGCATCTAGGGTAACACTGCAATGGGAAGAGTTGCTGATACTTTTTCTGGAAAAAGTTCCCAACAGAAGAAAATTAAAATTCATGAAGTAGAAGACAGACCACTCTCTTGAATTCAACTAATTATTGCAAACCTGTGCTCGCTCACATATGCACACAGATAATTTTAGTTCAGTCCCAGCTGATATGTGTACTACTTTGTATATCTAATGTTATGCATGACCGTATATATTAAATTGTGATACAAAGCATGCAAGGCAAGTGATTTGTGAGGTTAGAAACCAGTCCTGATCTAAGCTGATGATGTGACTTACAGAATAATTATCACCAAACATTTCAGTGGGTTGCTCTGTTCAGCAGTGACAGATTGCTCTACTCCTTTATTTGCAGATAATCTCAGTACTGTCTAAATCTAGTTTTCCTTCAGTTATGATAAAAACACTAATGGTGACTTTATAGCTTTTCTTCTAATTAAACAATAGTTGATAATACCAGAGGCGTGTTTGCAGGGAGCTCTGTAGTTTATTTCCTTGTCGTGGTGCTGTCTGGCAATGTACTTGTCTTGCTTGTCTTCAGACTGAGTTGATTCATTCCAGGAAGAATGAATGTGGATTCTGGGCTTCACTGTTTACTTGCAGACCCTTTGCTTATCACTTCATGAATGCAACAAATGATTTTACTGACTGTCATGTTACAGATATTTCTCTGATATGTATTTGATAAAGGACTTCATGGGTAGGCCTTCAATAGGATTTCTGTGTTAAATCTGGTCAGATGAGTAGAGCAGTTGAAAGGGAAATAGCAAATACTGAAAACTCATTACTTTAAGACTGTGGTGACCTCCAAAACGAACAAAGCACTCTTCAAAACCTGGCGGTTATGCTGCCCATGTCCCCTAGCCTAAAGAGAGATGTAAAGAAAAGAATTACAATTACTCTTAAATTGCCATGGTGATAGGTACATGCTTGTTTTGTAATGTGTATTGAGACTTAAGAGAATGAAGTGTATTTGTCTGTGTTCCTCCAGAACTCTTTTCCTTGGTCTCAGTGCAATTAACTTTTTCATTTGGAATGCAGATAGCACTAGCCAAGTGGATGATATAACTGGTTTCTTTTTGGTATTGCTTACAAAGTGTTGTTTAGGGGAGGGGGGGGAAATTCTAGGGTAGGGAGTAGAACAGGAAATGTTGGATGATTTTATTATTTTATTATAAAGGAGAGGTGACTAGTACCTAATCTCCTGTGACAGCTCAGACAGCTTTCAGAGCTTGTTGTATGGTTTTATGACATTCATTCAAACTAATACTCATTTTAATTCACTTGTGATTGAAAGGTGGTTTTGTTACTCATGTTTTTGCCCACTTTGCTGCTTCAAACAGCTGTAGTTCCAGCAAAATAATCATTTTGAGCACAATACTTCTGACAGTTATTCCCAGTGGGGAGTAAGGGTCTAGTTTATTTTTGTGAAGATGAAGAAAATTGATTTGGTTATTTTTGTTACTGAAATGGGGGTGAAACCCTTCTAAATATTTTGCAGTTGAAGTGTTTTGGGTTTTGTGCTGGGTAATGCAGTGATGCTTGCTGTAGAAAAGCTGAAGTTCTGAAGGGCGTCGGACAGAGCGCAGCACCGCACAGCAACAAATCTTGGTCCAGAAATGTTCCCAGCTCAGCTGTTTTGCAGTGGTCACAGCAGTTATCACAGCCTTGTTTTTGAAGAAATGTGAGTCTAAGGTGGTAGTTCTTGTCTCAGTTTGCTTATCTGTCCCTGGGCAGACCTTCAGGGCTTAGATATATGTTTAGTTAAGTGAAGCAAACTCTTATCTTTTTCTAACCAAATATAGTTTGATATTGGGTGCGCTGGTGCCTGAACTTTCCCAGTGAGTCTTTTATGTTGTCCAAGGCACTTCCTTTCAGACCGCTTCAAAGTACTATGGGGATAGGGAGTTGATAAATCCACTTGACTTGATGGGAACTTGATTTTCATAGATGCTGGCATGTGGTTCTTCCCTTAGCTGATTACAGAAAATGAAGAAAATTAGCTACAGCAGGTAATTGGGGCACTTCTCTGTAACGGCTGCTACGTACAGTACCTGCACACTGATCGTGGCCTGAAAGTTTGGTATTTATCTTAGAAACTGACTGAAAGGGTGAGAAGTATCCACCCTGCCCTCCGGTAAAATCATGTCAGGTACCTTGAAATAGCTGGTAATGGTAATAGCCTGACAAAGATGACTGACAGCAAATTCTCACTTGACTTGAGAAACCCAACGTGGCTTTGGAACTTTGTGCATGGGAATAATACTGTATTCTTCTGGGTGAATTACATATAATTGACACAAAAAAGAAATTGGTTTCAGAGATATTACAGGGGACAGAGTAACAGCTGTTGTGTGGGACTCGTTTGGGATTTTTTCTTTTATGAGGGTTTTTGTGGGTATCCTTGGTACAACTTCAGCTAGTAATGGCTTAGTTCTGTTTTATCACAACATGTGCTGCTGTAATTAGAGCTCTGACTGTCCATGTTTGCTGAATCCAAGGAATTTACTGATTGTAGAGATAACCGCCTCATCCTTAAGAGCTGAGCTACTGTCCTGTCGCATCATATGGCAGAGAGAAAGACTGAGAGTCGGTGGTGTGGTAATGGTATCTGCAAGTTAAAAAAAAAAGTGGCAGTTGCAGCACAGGGAAACAATCATGCTTAACTAAGTTTCCTGAATGAAACCCCATGACTCGGTTACTGTTCTGATTCACATTGTGAAAAGTGTTATATTTAATGAAGCATTTCATAAAATGTTCCTTGCTCAACCTGCATCTCAACGCTTCTTGTAAAACAGATGCTGCTGGTGTGCTTATACCTGCAACATTCAGGAATAACAGGATTCCATAAATTGTGGCAAGATAAAGTAGACAAAGATGGTACCGACTTGTTGATGACAACTCATGTAACAGTCTTCCAACTTACTTTTCTGGTTATTTCCTTTTACATAATAAACTGGAATGATGTTTATATATAAACATAACATATGACATTATGTTTATATATATTACATAATATATATAAATGTCATTCTCGGGTTTGTATATACATTTTTCTGTATATATATATAAAAACACATGTTTCACCTTGACTTTTTCATTATTTGTCTTCTCCATTTTGCCACTATGCTTTTCCATGGTATAAATGGAAAAAAATACAATTAATCCAGCACGATTTCCTGCCTCCTTTTAAAATCTCTTTAAATAGCCTTTTCTTGCTGTTATGCAGCAGGTCTTAGCAGAAGTCATTTGGTGTTGAACAGCACTCAGGGTGCTCTAACATAGAAATCGGGGACTGTAATAGCTTCTACTGAACCTGGTATTATGTTCTGGCAAATGAATCTCCATTTCCTTTTTGCATCTGCGAGTAAAAGGCAATTTGAGGGAGAATGTCTGCTTTGTATGGAGTCATTTTGTTAGGTTTTTACTTAACCGTTTTTCCTGAAGTCTGCTTTGGGGGTGACTGTTTATGTAAAGTCTAGTGTTTCCTAGCACTTTATTTATTCAAAGCTTACGTAGATGAAATGCTTGTGGTCACTGTCACTGGTTCACCACATGAAGGATGCCTAGTAGCATGGGTGCTGTGTTGTCAGTGTGAGGAACTTGTCCAGGAAACTTTCATAAAAATCTGTCTTATTTAAAACAAAAAAATTCTAGCAACATCTTTGCTATCGCTGTAACCATGTGCGGCATGTGCACTCCTTCTCCGCCCCTCGGTTCCCGATGTATATATAGCGTGTCTTCAGTGAGTGCTGTGGAGTCTATGAACTGAAGCATGCGGCAGAGAGCCAGCAATCCGTTTTTTTCCTGACTCTCCTGCCTGTGATCTTGTAAAGCAAGAATTGTTTCTATGCAGTTTATGGAGGTTGGGGTGTGTATGTTTGTTTTCAGTTCTAACACAAACTAAAAAAAGCTTTCTGTTCTCACTGCCTTGTAAGGCATCCTAGAGAAATAGGAATCCCTTCCCACAAAGAATTAAGATGAATGCAACATACTATAACTGTGTGAGTACAATACACTTATGGTTTACATGGGCATGGATTGCAGGATGTACCTGTCTGGAGCAGGTTGAGTACAACTCAACAGTTCTGGAATTGAAGCAGGTTGCTTCCTGCCTGTAACAAGACCAAGAGATTTTGCAGACCATTAATTTACCCCCTGTAATCAGCTGGAAATTTCAGAGGTGCTTAAGAGTTGCCTCTTGGGCACCCTTGGAAATACCAGTTAACTTCATTACGCTTTTTATGTTGAGTCTAATCTGTGCTTTCAGATTGATCTTTTTCTCACGATGGAAATGTTAAGCAGTAGTAGTAATTGCTATGCATCTTTGATAGGAATCATGCGATGTGAATCTAATAGTGTAACTCAGTCTAAATAACTTGAAATACATACAGTAATCTTAAGGAATGCATGCTCAGTTCAGCTTGGGCTTTTTTCCTGCTTATCTGCTGTAGAAGTGAAATTCTCACATGTTTAAATCCTGCACTAATGTGCCTCACTCCTAAACAGGACTAACTGATATAATTTGGGTTTATCCTCTTTTGGTTGGAAAGAGGTTAAGGGAACAATTAGAAAAGCTCATTAAAACTGCATTCAGGTTCGGTGTAATGAAAAGTGAGCCTTCTGTGACAAGACGATTCAGAAGTCATGCTTTTCTGATTTCTCACTGACACAGCTCCCCAGTATTAGCGTGTGCTGATTTGAAGCAGTGTCTTGGGCTGTGCTGTTGTTGCTGTTTGTGTTACTGTGGTGGTTCTGATAGACTGGAACAATAACACTAATACCAGGCACCTTCTCACCCCTGAGGGACGGGAGGAGTTTGTCAGGAATTTACACCGTATTTTGCATTGCATTTCCATTTCTTGGGTCCCAGGTTTGTTACAGCAGTTAAAAGCATATAGTTTTCAGATGAATTACCGCCACCTTGGCTTTGCAGACAGTGTCAATATTGGAAGCCAGCGCAGACCAGGCTGCAGAAGCCTTCTAACGCTGTGAACTCCCTTGCATGTATCTGCTCCCTGATTTCGCTGGGACTGGTTCCTTACAAAATGGCCATGGATGTGCTAGCTAGTGTATTATGAGAAAGCTAGTTGCATGTCCTGGGTTCTGCTTCAGTGGATTGGGAAGCATGTCCTTCTAAAAATGAAATCAGAGCAGCCAAGAAATTGTTTGCTTGTGTAGTCAGCCCAGCCTCTGATTCTCTTCCCTCCTTCCAGTTTTGAGACTGCGGGTAAGTCATGTGGCTGGATCGGATAGCTTTGGAAAAGCAATGTTAGACTGGCCTTTTCAGCACACGTTTGCTGCTGTAGTTTAGACTTCATATTTCAGGTTGACTCATGGTTTTGGAAAAGTTACCTTTTGTTAAGATTGTCCATACAGGCTGATGGGACTGCCTTGCAGCGTTTTGGCTGCGGGTATTGACTACTTATCTAACATTGTTACAGTATCAGTACGTATAGTATTGCTAGGGAGATAGCTGCACCATCACCTGGAAGCAGTAACTATAGGAGATGCAGATCTTGTATTACTGGGTCCTTGTGAAAAGGAAGATTGAAGTGGCAGTGGGATAGAGCTCCTCACTGGTAGGAAGCTGCGGTGAGGATCATCTGGCTCAGCACCACTGCAGAGCTGCCTTAGAGCTCAGTGCAGCCAGACCTGTTGAAATCAGCAGCACGTTGGGGTTGCTCTGAACACTGTTAAACAAGAACTGATTTGTCCTCGACTCGGATGTTGAAAAATGCTGGGTGCCTGGCATTGTAGCAGAGAATTCAGTTGCTCTGTGAAAGAAAACTCGGCTTGAGAAATGGTGAAGCTTTGCTTGTACTGCTATTGAGCCTTAGTCCATGTGATGCTCACTGCAAGTGTATGTATTCTCTGCCTTTTCTAGAAGCAAATCCATGTGGCAGTACAAAAGCTTAAAATCCAGAGTAGTGGTTCAATAGCCTGGTTTAGGTTCATGTCGGTAAGCTGTGTGCCTGCTGCTGGCAGACATTGCAAGGCAGGGACACTGCTGTTTCGATTTGTGTGTTTGCATTAAGTCTGCAGGGAACCATGTTTAGAAGGGTTAGATAAACATGATTAGGCTGCATTGCCAGCAATGATGTTCTTATTTAATGCATTAATGAGTGCAGGTGGCAGGACCTCTGAAGTGAATTAAAGGCAATGCAAATGTCTGCTGTATGTAGCAGAGCCATTGTGAGTCCAAGCTGCTGAATGCTGAGCCAGCTCATCTGAGGGATGAGGTGGGAGATGGGAATGAGCTTCCTGTGCCTGAACGATAATCTTACACTCTTTGCAGCAGATTTCTGTACATTACCTCACAGCAGAACCAGCTTGTGCAGAAGAACCAAGCGCACGTGTCTATGTTTTTAGAGCTGGGATGGAATGTTTTGCTGCATTTCTGTTGATGGCATATTAAGTAGTCACAAATACAGATTTACTTGCCAGCCACCTTGTTCTGTTACCTGGCAGGATTCAATAATGCAGCGGCTAAACGAATTATGTTCAGCCTACACCAGCAGCTAGTGCTGAAACAACACTGCCCGAGTCCCTTCATTTCCTTCTATAAGCAAGGTGCTGGAAGCCGGCACAATTACTGTGCTGTGTTCTGGCCTTTCCCACGGTGAAACCTGGTTTTTATTTCCTGCTCCTTTAACCTTAGTATCAGTAAAATGGGCCCTGGAAAGCTTGTATTGATTGCACATTAATGTCTAATTAAAGTGCAGTAAGAAGAATTGCAGAACACTCACAGCTCTATGCCTGTTGTAGACACTATAAATTAGAAAGCTTTCTGTTCAAATATGGAAAATGTCAGTGCTTATTTCTTTTTGAATTTCCCAGCATCCCCCAAAGGCTACACTTATAGATGCGTGATTATTTTTTTCCTAAATAACAATTGGAAAGAAGTGTTACTTAGAGAAGAAATGAGGCCCTGTGGACTTGCAGGGGCCCTGTTCTGACCCTGCCAGGTATAATCCATGTTGTCTGAAGGGAGGCGCTTCTAAATGAATGTATTTTAATCTGAAACCTGCCAGATGATCCTTTAGCATCATGTGCAGAGATATAAATGGGTATCAGTTATACAATATGTAGAGGCCAGTCTTTAAATAGCACTGTCTGATCTTACCTGGAGGCTGTTTGTTGCTCTGTCTGGACATTATAGCTCTCTTGCTCCATGTTGCTGGAGTAACAGCTTTCTAGTAACTTGCATCTTCTGGAACTATGTGCAAGGAACTGATAAAAGATAATCCTTGTCCTTGATATAGCAGGAACCCAAGAGCTTGTCATAGTTCTGAATCTTGCTTAGTCACTGATTGAATACATGGCCTTGGGGAAATCACTTAACTTACCCAAACCTTCAGCTAACATCCAATCACTAGGTGATACACGGAAACATTTACGCAGATTTATGAATGATCAGTAATTCTGCCCAGACACTGGGCAGAAAGATTTTCTAGAGAATAGTGGACTTCTGGGCTATGAAGGAATTAATGATTCATCAACTGGATACAAGACCACTTAAATATGTTTAGTACCATGTGTGAAACTGACTTTTCTCTTTTCCCTTACAGATGTACTTTCCGATTCCCTAGCACGGTTATAAAGATCCAGTTCACATCTTTATACCATAAAGAGGAAGCAAAAGAGGAAGCCTCATCGCCTCCCCTTCGGCCACTTTACCCACAAATATCACCTCTGAAGATCCACATCCCGGAGCCGGATCTCCGGAGTGTGGTCAGTCCCCTCCCATCCCCCACAGGCACTATCAGGTAAGATGCTAACTACCCGAAGTTTTACTGTCTGTAAGCTTTGTGTTCTCTGACATCAGTCTGTCAGCCCTATTTTGGTGCACTTGGTGCATGAAATGCCCTATTAAAAATAACTAGCTATTAAATAGCTGATGTCCAAAATGATGGAAGACTGTTGAAAACTGTTATGGTGGCTGGAAGTAGGGCACAAGGGTTTTGTTTAAGAGTTCAAAGGGTTCGGAGGGAACTTGTGTGTTAGTTTCATGCTACAGAGTTACTAGTCTATCTTTGGCAGTGGAATCAGAAATATCTATCAAGAGCTGCCTCTATGCATGGAGAAAAGAAAGCAGGCAAATACTTTCTATGTTAGGGTCGCCTGTTTTATTTTTATCTCAGTAATACTCTGTTGTTGCTGGGTGGTACCGGTGTTATCTGAAGTTAGGGACAGAATGACCATTGGCACGTGCTTTCCTGGGAATAGAAGGAAATGGGGGTAGGATGCTGACCCTGTACCGAGGGGGCTGTAGCAATCTGAATGTACATCTGTGTGAGTATCCTGTTTGGTAAATTGTCTGATTCATGAATGTGCACTAGAAATAACCTGAACATCAGGTTACTGTCTGGAATATGTTTTCTTGCTTTGTCTCTCAGCAGAGTTGATGTTACGGAGTTGCAGTGTAATCTCCTTTAACATGAAAACTGTTCCTTGAAGTACAATAAAATTTATAAAGTAGACTCATGGTGTCAGATGAAGTATTAGAGTTTTAAAACATGTGGTCCTCAGAATAGCAAGAGTGTACCTGGTAATAGTAATAGCCTTTGGTTTGTTTTCTTGCCTGTACATTTATAAAAAGGTCTAATACACAAACATCTTCAGACAGTTAGCACTAATTCAGTGAGTAGTACTCAAATTTACGTGGCTGAGGATGACTTCAGTGTCACAAGGAAGCCGGGTTGGTTTTGCATAGATCTGGAGGCGCTTGCTTGTTTGGGTTTTTCCACCAGTCTTGCAGAGCTGCACAGATGTGCAGTGGAGATATTCTAGAAAGAGGGGGCTGGAGGTAGCAGTGGTTTTAGTCCTCTGTTCAGGCACTGCTTTTAGTTTATATTTAACCTTCTCTTTTTAGATGGAGCTTGTTGCTGGGAGGGGTGGGGGATGGTTTCTTTGCCAACATATGGTAGTTTCCATTCAGTCATCCTGCGCAAAGCAGCACAGTGTGGTTTGTGTTACTAACAGAGGCTGTATCTCTTGACTCTGGCATATGCCTGCAACTGATATTTGATTCCCTAAGAATGTTTCTTTTGCATAAGGAGAAAGTGGAAATAGTAGTGTTGAATTGTGCTGAGCCCCTAACGGAGTGTTTACTAAGGATGATTAATGATTGCATCCGTTTGTCTTGAGCAGAAGCTAATCCAGCCAAGACTTCAGAAAACCTCAAAAGACATCTGAGGTTTCACTTGCCAAACCCCTTTCATTTCCGAGTTCCTCTTACAGAGGAGGGGCTGATGTGTTTGTAAACATCCCTGCTCAGCCCCTTCAACCTTCCCCTCTTCACCCAACAGGGTCTCACAGCTTTCATACCCTGTGGGCCAGGCTTTGGGAAGTGATTTGGGCCTTTCTACCCAAGAAAGGGAATGCTCTTTGGGGAGCATGCAGCTATGTGTTCTGGCCATCTGGCTTTCAGGGCAGCTCTCTGCTATGTTGGTGGCTTCACAGTGGTGGGTGAGGCTGGCCCAGTGTCCTTTTCCCCCTTCCCAAGGGCAGGTCTGGGAGGGCTGACGGCGGCTCAGCATGGGACCCACACCCCGTCTCCCACGGCTGGCTTTGGGAGGTGGTTGCATGAGCTGGGCTCTCCTCCTCCTCCTCCCCCTTCTAGTATTTACTTTCCTAATTTGGTGCGTTTGCCTCGCTCCTCCCTGATTGGCCCATGGAAAATTATTGCAGTTTGGAAATCCTGGGCAGGGTGAAATTTCCTTTTTGGAAAGTGGCTCTTGGCCCCCTTTTCCTGCCTCCGCCCTGGTACAGGGCAGGGGCTGTACCTGTGCTCCCACCACCAGATCCTGCCCTGCCCTCCTGACCCCTGGCCCTGCTCTGCCTCCCTGTTTACATTGCAGCTTGCTTCCTTGCAGGTTCCCCCCTGCAAGCTTCTGGGTTTTTTCCAGCCTATTTATTTTCTCTCAGTGAAGTGCACTGCCTAGAGAGGGAACAAGCTCTAGTTAAACAAAACCAAACCTGCCACCCTCAGCAGCTTTGCAAAGCAAGATTCCTGCTTACTCCTAGGGAGAAATGTCTCCACTGTTTTTTTAGCTAGGTGTGTTATCTCCAGGAGGGGCCGTCTGTAGATGTGTTTTGAATGCTGCTGTACCGCTTTAAGGGAAAATGTTGGTTGGCAATGTGTGCTGTGAGGCTTACACACAGGCATGGCTTATTTCTTCCTGCTTTGAGTTCAAAATTCCTTTTTAAAAAAGTCAGACTTGCATGTTCCAAAAAGGAAAAGGCCACTGTGGTTGTAAGAAATCGGTAGAAGCAGCCTGTCCATCTTAGGTGACATAAGGGCAGAGCAGCACCAAATATCTTCTTAGCAGATTCAAGGAATTGAAAAACTGAAAACCATGTGTAATTTGATTAAATTCAGCTCTGCCTGTTGAGAGATTCACAGTTTCAGGAGCTAAGGGACAGTCTTGAGGCTTTGTGGCTTTAAGGTTCCGCAGCTTGCACTTGGTGGATCCTCTTTGGGTGGCACTAGTGATGTGAAGTTCCTCGCCTATGCTACAAACACTGAGCTTTGCCTGGTTTTGCTGTACATCCGTGATATCTGTATGAATGTGACTCCATGTATGTGTTGCAATCTAGTCCCCAGGGTGGCTTGTGCTTGGATTATAAACAGGTCCACAGAGACAAGGTGTGACGTAGGAGCCTATTCCTGGGCTCAGAGTCATGCTGAGTTGGAGTTTAGATTTACAGTGTTTAGTTTTCCTTTTACTATCTTACATTAGGTGTTAATGACCCTGTAGTAATAACTCAGTTTTCCAAATAGCATCTCTCTTGCACTGCCCCTCAGGGTTGGTTTTTTAGTATTTATGAAAATGAAATTTTTCTGTACATACTTCTCAAGTCTCCTGGAATAAGCTGCTACTTCTAGCTTATCTCTGCACCAGAATGACTGTGGGTTTGAACACTTTGTCTTGTACTTGTTTGTTTTTTCACTGAAAGGGCATGGGTAGTGAGCTCATGCAGTCTTTATCAGTTAAGAATATATATATCTGTATAAAAAATTGACATGTACCAGGAAGAGCCCTTAGAGCCCTGTGAAAACCACTGCTTGAGAAGTGTTGGAAGCCCTGTGCTGATAGTTAAACTAGTGCATATTTGTATGTGGACCCAACTTTGTATTTCAATTGTTAGTACTTAATGTCCCTGCCCACGTTCAGCTGTTGTTAGAAGGGTCGATACCTAGTTTACAATGAAGTTAATGGTATGAATAATGAAGGATCTGCTGGTATACTTTTGCATCTTTTGCTTTATAAGCTTGATTAGTAAACCAGATATGAAACCATGGCAATTCAGCTCACAAGCTATATTTTTTAACCATTCATTTTTTCCGTATTTTCACTAGGCAAAATTAGTTCAGTAACATGTTGCATGCTCTGATAGTGGATTACTCAGAGACGTGCATGCCAGGAAATGCAGTTATCTTGGTTTAGCCACCAACTTGTCTTGTGGCCTTTAACAGGTTATTTAAATTCATTGTCTGATTTTTATGCATGTATAGTGTAATTACTACTTTCCAAGAGTGTGTAATAGATAAATTATGTATTGAGCTTTTGCTCCATAAAGCATGACAGAAGAGCGTGTGTGAGAGCCACATTAATAGTAGATCTGCAGATGCTGGCTATACTTTGATTCTGGCTTGGCTTGGAAAAAGGGAGCGCTCTTTAATGGGCTCCAGGACAGCCATACAACACTGTTGCAGAACACTTGGGACTTAATCTGAACTTGCATGTTTGCTCTAAATATGTATGTCTTGTTCTTGGAGGTCCTCTCCAACCCTAGTGATTCTATGATTCCACTGAGAAGCTGAATGAGCCCTGGCTTCAGTGGATGCATTCACTCGCTGAAACAGGATGCATAAATACTGCCTGCTCCATTTCATTCAGGCTTTCCTCCTTCCTGTAGCGCTGTTAGCCATTTAACTGGAAAAGCTGGTGAAGAGCTCCAAGGCAGGTTTTTTGCAGGCTTTTTTGCATTGTCTTGGTTATCCATTACTTCCTGCATTTGGGCAGAGTATACAGCTCAGGTAACTCCCACAATTGGACAGGCAGTGATTACTTTTAATCATCCTTGTCTCCAAACCACAAGCCAACTAGTGTGATGCATATACATCACATAAGCAGTGATCTATACTGGGCTTGGGAGTTCCTATGCATGTTTATTTCAGATAATGGACCATGTGCTAGAGGAGATGTGCCAAGCCATGCGCTGGAGGAAAGGTTGCAGATGTCATCGGCTACATGAGTACTTCCTCTTCCCCTGATTGGTATAAAATGTTTACTGAGTCCACGGCCAGACTGAACTCACTTCCTTTTGAAGAGGGGAACCACTCGAGCACAGACAAGTAATAAGAATTTCAACTTTTGCAGATAGCTAACTTTCTCTCCTTGTGCCTTGTTCGACAGCTTTGTTCTTCAGTGTTAAGCAGGCAGGGTAGCTCTCGGGTTTCTCCTTTCACATCACAATCCAGTTTGGTTTGGCAGTCACACCACTTGCGATTGTTTCTGAAACTTGTCTGAAACATGCAACGTGCAAGGACTTGCCTTTCTTTGAGTTACGTTTTTGGGGCTAGGCCGGGGAAGGAGAGAGCAGTAGAGGATTCTCACCCATTATTGCTGATTGGTGTATCATGGAAATGCTCGTTTCGCAAGCTGAAGTGTTGTACTTTGACCTGATTCTTGCTTATTGCATGTAAAAAGTGTCCCCGTATCTTTTGGTCCCCCTTTCCACAGGCTTATGAGATGGAATACATAGGAAGTCTGCGGTTTGTGGCATTTCCCTAACATAGGCCTTGTGTGCAGGGCAGCACACCTCCAGTTTGCAGTTGAGAAGGAGACTGGGGAAGATGTTAAGAAAGGGGATTCTACCTTTGTACTCAACAGGGGCTTAAACCCTGCCTACTCTGACAGGAATCTGTATATTGGCAGTATTGCCAAGGCTGCAGCTCTTCTCACTGTTAGGTCTTCTGTGCTTGCTTCAGAAATGTGCACCCAAGCATTTTTCAAAGATACTGCCCGTGTGTGTGCTGTATCTCAAACCACAAAGTTGAAGAGATGGGGTTTTTCCTCTTCAGCAAGTCTGTGGGAGGTGAACAATTTTATGTGGGATCCCAGGTAATCTTTCTTCCTTTTCATGGAGAGGATAGGTACTGGTTTAAATTTAGTCACTGTAGCTTGATCCCTACAGATACATTTCTTGCAGAAAAGAATGGAATTAAGTAACAGCACAGTTTTCCTGCATTCTTGTACTGCCTCTGCTGGAGAAACTGACACTGGAGTTTGGGAGTGTTTCTGGTCCCAGTTTGTTCATAGACTTGTAATATACTATAGATAATTTAACCACTTTTGCTTCATTTTTATGGGTTTTTTCCCCTCAGCCTGTAAAATTTGGCTAGTATTGAGAGAGTCTGGAGATTTTTGCATGCGAATTGTTGTATGTGTTCAGGCAACAGATCCCTCTAGCCCAGTATTCTGCCTCAGATCAGTATCTTTGGGGTAACATAAGAACAGAGAAAATAGAGTGATGCTCACTTACAGGCAGTCTACTTCTACTGTTTTCTTGGGTCGGGGGCTGCCTCAAAGCAGGAACTTCCTGACCATCTGTCTGATAAAGCCCCTGACGGGTTCCCTGTCTTCTTCCTTTCCCCAAGAACTTGGATAATGGCCTTTTGCATTCACACAGACTTTTAGCATCAGCCCTGTCACAGAGCATGTTGTTCCACTGTGTAACTGCAAACACAGAAGCACTTTCTCTTGTTTTGGACATGCTGCTTAGTTTCATTTTGTGTTCACCATCTCCTCTGTTGGAAGAGGCTAGAAGCTGAACACCTCCTCTTGGCTTGGTTTTTATAGGCTTTGTGACCTTGCACCTCAGCTTCAGTTTTAAACTATTTGTTTCCTGTGTGGAATCCATTCCCTATCTCTGATCATCACAGTTACCCCCATCAGTACCTTCTCTGGATCTGCTGTATCCTTGTTTTGAAATGAGAAGAGGCAAGCAACACACAGCATCCTGGGTGTGGACACACCATGCACACAATGGTACGTCCTATTCTTGCACTCTGATTCTTTAAAGCAAACTGATTTTGGACATTCCAGCAGGAATGTAATGAGTTGTACATCGTCTCCAATAGCTGGTGTGTAAAGACTTAATTGTTGCTACGAAGTGCTGTGAATTTAAGAGGCTAGATTGCTGTTGGCAGGTGTTGAGAGTAAATCATGATGCTACAAGACCTGTTATGTTCTCAATAGTCAGAAGTAAGCCCTGTGTTTAAAAGGCATTCTGCCTGTTACCTGGGTGAATGTATTGCAGGCGCAGTGTTCAGCCCACACCTTTCTGGCCTTCCAGCTGAAGAAGGGTTAAGCATCAAAAGGAAAACATGCAAAGGACCAATGTGATTCAGCACGTGGTTGTAGTCTGATTCTAAAGCTGAGTCTCAGTGTGGTGTTTGGGGAACTCAGTGGCTACCTGCAGTCAGTGTTTCAAGTTGAGATGCTGAATCCTCAGTGGCTATCAAAGATCTCTGGGACTCGGGGCGTTAACCATGGTGCCACAGGATTGAGATTGTGGGTAACTGCAACTGATTTGCTTACATGCTCTGTGTACCTTTCAGTGGTATAAAACACTTGCTTCCTCTCCAAAATGCCCTCTTCCATAACAGACGAGCTTAACCCAAATTAGCTTGAATTCCTTGTAAGCTAAGCCTGCCTGCATGGACAGTAAGCACAAATCACAGCAGTAAGCTAGGATGTCAGAGAGCTGGGTGAAATGGCAAACCTAACTGTAGCTGTTCACAGTAATGGGTTATAGTATCAAAAAGGATCACGTCATCTGAGTATTGATACAATATTAATATCCAACAAATTGTAATCACAGTCTCTGCACTTGATTTTCGTTTTATAGCCCTAACAGGTGCTTGTAGGGAAAAGTCTTTGTGCTGTAATATTTTTGAAGGGGGTGTGAGTGCATGGAAGTGTCCCTGGCCAGCCACAGCTCTGGGTGTCGAGGAGAATTCCAGGAACTTCAGGAAACTGATGTCACTGCATTGTGTTTGCTTGGTTTTTTTGTATACTAATGTTTAATTTTAATGTTTAACTTAACCCTCAGAGGGATATTTTTAGTAAAACTCTTTCTTCACTTCTGTCCCACGTTAGGCATGGGGAGAACAGATTTTTTTGCCTCCTTGTTTTTTGCAGTAGTCAGTTCTTTCTCCATTCCCTCTGAAAAGCTCTTTGAGAGCTTGAACGCTTAGCCTATGTTACCCTGTCTTTTTGCATGGAGCAGCTAAAAGTACATGGCTGTTCTGTACCCTGTCTCATTGATCCAGACTGAAAGGAAGCAGGTCTACCTGGGCAGAAGTGCTCTATTCTGGTAAGAGAGTTAATACCTCTTCCAAATCTTCAGCTACTTATGTAGCTGTCCCACAGGACAGCTGCTTCTATAAGGGACTATCAGGTTCTTCAGGGACTATCTAGTGGAAGAGACTGGCTTTTCTAGAAGTTAAAAACAGTTTAGGTTGGAGGGGCTTTGTTAGCACTCAAGAGAATCACAGCCCTGCAGGGTAAGGTTTTTCTTTTTTTAAAAAAAAGGCAAGAAATCATGCTTAAAACTCATTATCAGCCTCAGACGCTAAAATTTGAACAGCAGAAGCTAGGCTACTTTCTCTGCTGATCTTGAAGAATTGAATCAATTCTTGTGTCTGAACTGCATGGAACAGTTTTTGAAGGCATGCTAGTTTTACTTAAAAAGAAATTATGAAGAAATACAGCTTTGTGCAGTGCACAGATTTACTGGAGAACCTTTCTCTCTTCCATATCCTTGACCTGAGTTTTGGCTGGTCTCTGGTTTGCTGTTCACATATTTCTGCAGATGAAAAGCGAAATCAGACGACTCTGTTTCATCCTATTCCATTCCTAGTCCATATGTTACAATAATCACTTGGATGCTAAACACAAAGATGAAAAGAATTGCTGTGGTTTTGGTTTGTCATTGTTTCATGTATGAAAATTACTTTCATTTGTAATTATCTACACATTGTAAGAAGTGTGTATGTGGAGAAGCTATTGAAAAATGACAGCGGAATAATTAAATTCACACCAGCTCCCCATGTGAATACTAAGACATCAAGAGTGTCTTCTGTGGTTTAGCATTATCCACTTCCAAAGCTGCCTCAAAGCCTGGAATAGTCAACTTTGATTCCTTTTCCTGCACAAACAGGCTTTGCTTTTTGAAAGAATAGGTAAGAAATGCCTTTATCTTTGGCAAAGGGAGGTTTATACATGTGGGCTCATCGACCTTATATACCTTGCACCTCCTGAAACCTCCTGTTGCACTTCTAAATAGTACCACCCATTAATGCAAAGGGCTGTCGGTGGGTGCTGAGAGGGTTACCAAATGCTGTGCAACACTTTGCCCGGCTAGCATATGGGAGATGCATGATCTTGGGTTTCCTATTGCAAGGGTTTGTTGTGGCTGGATAGTTCTGTTGCTTTTTCCCCTCTTCCCTGGCCCCCCCATCCTATAATTCACTTTTAAGAATCCAGTCTCTGTTGTGCTTAGCTCAGCGCTGCAGCCATTTGCAAAGACGCCGCAAAGAGAAGCAGCACTTCTCAGTTTACAGGCTGGACTTGGTTAGGAAGCGGTCATTCCTTACGCTGTCACATTGCTTATACACAGAGGGTATTGCCCATTGAGCAAACACGGGTTGTCTCGCTGTTTCATCTGTCTGCATGTGTACATGCATGTGGGGGAAGCTGTTCAAACAGTCACCTTTTTGAGGAAGGGACTGCGTTCTGTGGGTTTTTTATGCAGCATTTAGCACAGTGCTCTGAGTGTTGGTTACTGCATTTATTTGTGTCAGGGTTAGCACAGCTACTGGGCATTTGACTGGTGAGAGGATTGTTTATGCCAGTTTTACTCAATTCTGGTTCCCAGCTGTGGGCTTCAATTTGCATCTGTTCATAAAATTTGAACTGCTTGTTTTGCTCTGTAAATCTGTGTATTGTTTTGCTTTCTTGTTCGCTGTTTTTCTGCTCTTATGTAGAAGACACATGTTATCCTGGGATATGGCTATGTGTCATGCTGCTCTGGCATTGCACCCCTCAATACTGGACAGCACAGAACAGAGACAGAAAAAGGGCACTTCAGATTCCCAGACTCATCCCTCTCTTCCCGTCCTTCCAACCCCACGAATCAAGGATGTGTCATCCCTAGACAAGCCTTTCTGATTAGTTCTCATCTTATAGCACTCACTTACAGCACCACTCAGGCACACGGAAGTTAGTGTCCTTTTATTTGTCGGTGGCTTTATCAGCTCTAGCATGGCTTTGCTGCTCAGTAGTCGTTCCTGTAATGCCATCGTGTGGTGGCCCTGGGACTCTTCCCCATGCTAGCCAAAGCTGATGAGCGAGCTGCCTTCTGTGTTGTATGCTAGCGATTGCTGCTCCCTCTGTTAGCTGTATTGCGTGCTGGTGAATCGAGGAAATACCCATCTCTAGCTGTGTGGTACTGATCAGGGTATGATCTTCTGAAGCTCGTGTCTTGTTAGACAGGGACCCTCAGGGCAGATGCCTGCACTGTGTGCTTCAACTGTGGTACTGTAAAGGAACACAGCCCATATCTGTTAGAAGGATTGATTAAATATTACCTGTGTTGTAACACAAGTGGTGTGGTGTTCATTCACAAGTTAAAATAGCAAGCTATTTATTTAGTTAAGTGTTCATCCCTGATACAGTGTGTGTAGTTAAATCCCTCTTTAGCTTCTCTAAACACAGAAGCTGTTCAATGCTTTGAGACTCTGCTGTTTTGTGGCTGCAGAAAGTAGGGGGGGATGTGTCAGGATTTTGTAGAAATTCCAATTTTCTGTCTGAGGAGGTGTTTTTTCTCAACCTGTCTGAGCTTTGGATAAGCCACAGAGGCAAAAATAAGTTCAATGTATATCTGCTTCTCAGTGACCTGGGAGCTTTACTGTACCTTAGAGAGTAAGAACTGTGTCTTGTTAATAAATGAAGTAACAAATAACTATTTCCTTTTTGCTTCTCTAGTGTTCCCAACTCTTGCCCGGCCAGTCCACGTGGTGCTGGATCCTCAGGATATCGTTTTGTTCACAACATTACCTCGGATCTGCAGCTGGCAGCAGAGTATGCTGCAAAAGCAGCATCAGAACAGCAGGCAGATGCATCTGGCGGGGACAGCCCAAAGGTTTGGAGAAATATTGCTTACCCAGCAGTGCTCATTGGGAGACTTACCAAGACCTAGCAGTTTATTGCTCGTGCTAGATATAGTTAAAAGGGGTCTGAGAATACCCTGACCATAGGGGCTCTGTATACAGTATTCTCCAGGGTTTTGAGACTGTCTTGAAACCAGTATCTTATTAGCGGTAGACGATGAATCTGCTTGCTTATCTGCCCAAAGTGTATTCAAGTCATGCATTAGAAAGGTTAAGCAAGAAGAATTTTTCTGCTTGTTTTATAAATCAAGAACCCATAAAGAAATGCATTGAAATTCAGAGTCTTGTTTTCTCCTTTTGATTAATCATAGAATCATAGATTCTGTGGTATTTTGCCAAACACAGTTGGAGAAGGGGGAAGCAGAGGAAGAAACCAGTTTGTTGCCATGAGAAATCTGTAGTCTGACTTTAAAACAAGCACAAAGGCCTGTCAAGCAAGTGTGAAATGAAGAGAGTAGCAGGTGGAATTTAGATTAAAAAATAACCTAGTTATAATGATAAAATTTAATTTTGGTGAGTTGATCTTCAGATCAAAGTTAAAGGTCTAGATCCAAAACCACCTGATTTGGGATTGGGTGGAGAAGCACAATACTAAATGGCTTTTTTGTAGATTGAATTCTCCCCTGAGACAAGAAGGGCTGTTCTTGATGGAGTAATATGAAGAGCTGGGAATATGAAATCTGGCCAACAAAGTTCCTAGAATGAAACAAATCATGCTATAGAAAGGAAGGGACAGGATCAGGTTTCATACTGGGCTTGTTGCTGGGAGGAGAGCTGATAGCATGCTTACATGAACCCTTTCTAACAAAGTTTAGTTGTAGCTGGGCAGATTTGAAGGCTTTAGTTTCATGAACACTGAAAGCAGTGACTGTACCCCACACCCTTCCAATTGCTTGTCTTGATCCTGTTTCTTCTACTGGTGTAAACATGTAGTAAATTCATTGGAGAATGGAACTGGATTAAAGTTAACCTTTGTATGTGTGTTTGTGGAGGGAAGGAAGAAGATACTTTAGTCTGGCTCAGTCCGTAGTCCTGTTCGTGCACAAATGCATGTGCTGAATTGGGAGCTGGCAGTGTGAAATGGGAGTGAAAGGGAAGAGGGTAATGCTGCTCTTAGTTGCCCCTGATGCTCTCTTAGTATCTGTGAAACTACAGCCCAATGTGCTTTTTTAGTTTGGGTTGTTGGTTAACTCTAGTGGAGGAATTCTTTGTTAGTGACTAAATTTCTGTTTGTTTTCCCTTAGGATGAATCCAAGCCACCTTATTCTTACGCTCAGCTAATTGTGCAGGCTATATCTTCAGCACAGGACAGGCAATTAACACTAAGTGGGATCTATGCCCACATTACCAAGCATTATCCATATTACAGGACTGCTGACAAAGGCTGGCAGGTGAGTTCTTAACACTGACAAGCTTTTAAAATACTTTGTCAGGGTTTATCTGCTTTGAAATGCATTTATTAAAGGTTTGGAGCACTAGGAATAATCCTGCTTTGACTATTCCCAGAGTGAATTTGTTTAATGTAAGCTAACTGGTTTGTTTATGGGTGATTAGTTTTTTTTGAAGTACCTTCTGGAGCAATGTAGCATGTTGCCGTTGGGCACTCTGATTCCTGAAACCCTTTTGGTTCTGTAGTCGTGTCTTTCGTTTTTGTTATTTATTCTTCCGCATCCTTGCTATCAGTCACTCTTCTGCCCAGATACTTGCCTGAATCTTGCTTAATCTTTCACCTGGTCTTTGTCTGACATGATCTGTCCAGGGAGATGTCCAGCCTAAAACTGAGGTTCCAGTTATTAATCATCATAATATGTTAAATAATCACAGATACTTTGTTTTCCCAGTGTATCAACTGCATTAGCTCAGTCACAGTTTGAAAGTTTTGAATCTCAGAATGGAAACTTGGGGAACTTCGAATCTGTGCCTTCGTTGTGGTATGAAAGGAAATCTGAACAGCTTCACAGGGGAGTTTGCATGTAGTTAACACATGCTAAATCAAGCTTAAAAGTTCACTTGAGGGCTGCTTTCAAAGTTCCAGAAACCTCAGCTCCACCTGCCTTCGGACTTTTTCTTGGCATAGCACCTCTGAAATAGGTGTTGTCATTTGAATATAATACAGTAATGCAGCTGGAAAGACTCTTGCAGCTGCTGATTTCGCTGTGTTCAACTGGCAGGAGCAGTACTGCTTGGTGCACTTTGAGTACAGTTGGAATAAACACATGCCTGCCTCTCTGGCTTTTCCCTGCAGTTCTAATTAGTTGTGGAATTCACTTCCTGCCTTAACCTGCTCGGCGGAGTTGTGCTTTGCAAACCAGTTGCTGCATCCTGCTTCAAAGACAGCTGCGTTTTCAGTGGAGGCTGAAGTTGCCTTTTCCCTTCCCTTCCCAGTGGCATTGTAAGGCTTCGCTTGTGAAGACCTTGTCTAAAGCTGCTACAAGAGCTCTTGTTTTGTTTTGAAAGTGGAAGAGTAATGAGCTTGTGTGCACCTGGGCCTGCTGAGCCTTTCCCCAAGCCCAAAAGACAGTGCTGCACCCAGTCAGAGGTGGGCTTTTGCAATGAAAAGGACAAAGTCATGTCTGGAGAGCTGTATGGTGCTAGGGTTAGTGCCACATAATTCTTCTCGGAGACAGCTGTCTGAGGGCATGTTGGCTGGCTTGCATTATGAATGCCATGAGACGCAGCGTCCTTTAGGGCATGTTTGGGCACCCCAGTGGTGGTTTGGCAGGTAAGCAGTTAGCACAGGCTCAGGCAATTTTTTCTGCTTGCCTAGAATAAAGCCTGTCTTCTGAGAGAGTTCTGATGTGGTTTACAGTGATTTCCCCCTGCCTCAGCAAAAGCTCTGCTTTGATTGCTTTCCACGGAAGAGTCACAGCATAACCTGGCTCTGTGTGTATTTTTAAGTGATGGTGTAGTACCAAGCAAACCCATCTTTCAGCATGGTTAGTAGAAACTCTGACAAGTTTCCCCAGGTTTTCTCTTGCAGTTCTCCTGCGACTTTGGAGCTCTATGAGTTGAGTGACTTGTTTCTGTGTTCAGCACCAGTTCTTATGGTGTGGAATTTATTTTTTCGAGCTGTGTCAAAACCCATTTGTCTTTGTTATATGTTTCCTCGTGGCAAAATAATCATCTCATTCCTCTGCTTCCTGCAGAATTCCATTCGGCACAACCTCTCCTTGAACCGTTACTTTATTAAAGTCCCACGCTCCCAGGAGGAGCCTGGAAAGGGCTCCTTTTGGCGAATTGACCCTGCCTCTGAAGCCAAACTAGTAGAGCAAGCATTTAGAAAACGAAGGCAAAGAGGAGTGTCCTGCTTCCGAACACCTTTTGGGCCTCTCTCCTCCAGGTAACTTCAACTTCCTCTCATCTCTGTGCCAAACTCATGACAAAGAAAATAAACAGAAACTTCTCATGAAGTGCAGTGAGCAAACTTTGCTCCTGTTTATAGTTTGAGGAGTAATATAGTTAGATAGTCCTGAGGCATAATCGGAAAATTGTTCTGACTTAAGTGTTTACAAAAAAAAAAAATCCAGAACCAAACTACAAAAAACGCATAAAATAACATACCTGTTTTGGCATCATTTCAAAGAAATTCAAAGCAGTTATCAGTGGAGTAAGTGTTTGCAGATGCCAATCTCTCATTTCAGGAAAGCTGTGTTTAGATGTGGATTAGATCATAGTGGGAATAATTCCTGTGGTATTTAAAGCTCTCCTCCTGTACAGAAGATCAGGTTGATCATGCTTGCCAGCAGTGGAGCAATGAGGGGTGTTCTGTGTAGCTGCTCCAGTCAGCAGTGTAACTGCAGAAGAGGAGCTGTGTGCTATGACAGCTTTCTCTGAACCCTGTAGCTGTGCGGATAAGACTTGCAATTCAACACAAGCTGGAGCAGTTTCATGTAACATTCCTCCCACACCTCCTTTTTTCTATCTTTTTAAAATTGGAGGGGGGAGGATGAGGGATGACACGACACAGGAGGAGACATTTTCAGCTGATCAGCTTCTCTATCTTGTTTTTCATTAAAGAAATGTTCGACATGTGTTTGGTGGCCGCATGGGACCAGAGGTGGGAACAAGGTGGTTGGGAAAGGATGCAATGGGGAGAAGGGGGAGCAACTGCTCTGTAAGCATATGCAGGGCCATACACTTGCATCTACATTGCATCTTTCTTCCACTTCCTCCACCCATCACTCAAACACTGACAGAGATCCTTTGAGAGTAGCCTGAAATCATAAAACTGATCTGAATATGAAGCACTTTCAGCTTCTCTGTCAGCAGTTGGTGTTAAAATGAAATGTTACGTGTACTTTGAAGGGTCAGGTTTCTTTCAGCAAGGAATAACATGACAGGATTTGTGCTAGAGTGTGTGTGAGGCTACTATGTACCTTTCAACTCTTCCCAGCAAGACTGTAGTGGGTAGGTAGTGTGAAAGAAAGGCTGTCCTTCTGCTGAAGAATCCTGTACTGGAGATAACTCTTGATCTCTGCTGTCCTGTAGTCGAAATGCATCTACACTTGCCAACACTATGTTCTGGTGTTCCAGGAGTGCTCCTGCCTCCCCTACTCACCCTGGCCTGCTGTCCCCTCACTCTAGTGGCCTACAGACTCCAGAGTGCCTATCACGGGAGGGTTCACCCATTCCACATGATCACGACTTTGGGTCAAAGTTAGCCTCGGTTCCAGAGTATCGGTATTCACAGAGTGCACCTGGTGAGTAGCTCTTGTTTCATAGAGGGGAACTGTTCAATTGCACCAAGTGCCATGCTGAGGACGCAGTAGGAATGCTTCTGCCAGTGTGTTACAGGAGGATCTAGGTATCTCTTTCTGCTTCATTGTTAGACACTGATGCATATGTAACTTCAGACCACTTTACTAGTCTTGGGGGGGGGGGGCGGCGGCGCAGTGCAGGGCGGGCAGGGAATAGAGGAATATGTAGAAATACATGAGCTCACTCACACTAATTTGCCAGCCTTCTGGATAAGATCACCTTGGATACACGGAGCTTTGGTGCTGTGGCCAGGGCCTTGGTAATTTGTTAAGCCCTGGTAAGTATCTGCTTGTCAGCAGTGTTGTAGCTGGCCTGATGTATAGGGTGTTCCTGGTGAAGTTGGATGGCAAAGCTCATTAAGTAAACAACTTTTTTTTTTTGTGCTTATTGTGGCTTTTGTTCACAGAAATATGCTCAGATGGCAAGTAAGGTTCTTGTATGTTAGGAAAGAAGACTGCATGTGGTATTTTGGAAGCCTTATTTTTTTGTTTCCTCCCCCCACTCCTGCCGATGCTGAAGTACTGAGTATTGCAGATTTGAAGTTCATAAGTGAAATGGAGACCATTTTACCTCTCCTATTAATGTATGCTTTGCTTCTCTTTAGGATCTCCAGTCAGTGCCCAGCCCGTGATTATGGCTGTTCCTCCCCGACCATCTACTCTGGTGGCAAAACCAGTTGCGTACATGCCAGCATCAATAGTGACTTCTCAACAGCCTTCATGTCATGCAATTCACGTAGTTCAGCAAGCTCCCACTGTTACAATGGTCCGAGTTGTGACCTCCTCGGCAAACTCTGCAAACGGATACATCCTCACGAATCAGGGCACAGCAGGAGGAGCTCATGAAGCTGCAGGAGCAGTGTTGGACTTAGCTGGTGACCACCGAGGTAGCTTTTCACCTCCCTCGCTCCTCTGCTATTAAGTCTTGAGCAAGCTTGGGGGGGAGGGTGGTCAAACACTGTTTCACCGACTGGGTGCTTAGCCCCTAATAAAAGGTGTTTCTTCAGGTAAAACTTAAACCAAGTAAGAGCTCATCCATTTGATGCTTGTACCAATGAACAGGCCAACTGTGCTTCCTTGTCTCCTGTGGGGAACAGATCTAACAGACTTTGGAGGTTGAAGAAACACGCAGTGTTTAAAGTATTTATAGCTGTGTATTGGTCAGCTGGATGTGCTATGGAAATGTGTGCTTTTTTCTAGCCTTAAGAGATGGCCTGGGAAAGGATGAAACTCTCTGCGTCAGGATAGCCTTGTAAATAAATGATCGAGCCCTTTTCCGCAGGCTTGGATTCCTAGAGGAAAGCATGTGCTTCTGGAAGTGCAGGCAGTGCCCCGTTAAAACAATCTTCAATAACCAGTTACAACAAAGGCCTCTCTTCCGAAGCTGGAAATTCCAGCCTTGGGGGATTTAGTGAGTTAATGTTCTCTTGCTGTGATGTAGACAACACCTTGTCTGCTCACCATTTCAGAAGGACTTAGTGCTGCAAGATAGATGTGTGCATTGGGTCAGTGGCAAGGCTAGTTACTGTACTTCTGTGTGGGCAGCGAGGCAATGGTCCTCAAATGGAAAGGAAAAAAATGACACCAACCGTTCCCTACTGCAATAGCAGGACTGCTGGCATTTTTAGTTCAGCACTGATTATCCTGCTTGAGTTTCACTTGCATTCTCTAGAAATTCCTGCCTGGATCCCATACATGTTCGTGAAGCGCTAACAGTTGCAGCTGCCTATCTGTCACCTGCTCCCTTCTTTCACTAGTTCTTGCTGTCACTTGTTCTTTCCCTACTTGTCCCTCTCTTATTCTCACTCATATCCTTTTCTAGTCTCTACCTTCCTGTTTTGGTTGTCATTTTCCTTCCTAATCTCCCAACTTTGCTTGCCTCTTCTCTCTGGCATCCCATCAGCCTGCCTCTGCAGGTCTCAGCTCAATGCTTATGTCCCACTCTGTCTTGTAATGTTAAAATGGAAGAAATGCATTCCTTCAGAACCAATGAGTTTGACTTCTCTGCTTTGAGACCCATAGAGCCCCTGAAGTGAAGAGTGGGTCTACTCTCCTGCATGCCCAGTAGCAGCCTGCCCTGTAGCTGTGACCTATCTGCTGAATTAACCCCATCCTTGTCCTGGGAAGCAGGATACTTGGCTGAGTGCCTGTTACCTCTATTGAGGAGCTCAACCCTCTCCTGTTTTATTTTAACTCCCTTCTTGTTTCTTCCTGTACTTCCATAGCTGGCAAAAGCTTGCAGTTGTGGGAAGATGTCCTCTTAAATCAACGTGCATGCAGGCCTGACAGCAAGCTGTTGCAGACTTTTGGCTCCAGGCATTGTTTAAGATCTTAATGCCTTCTCCTGCTGTGTGGTATTGAGAGTCAGGACAATTTGCCTGTAATTACAAAGTAAGCTGAGAGATGTGCAGTGACTGCTGTCCGTATCACAGCTGTAACATGCCAATAAGGGAGGCAATGCCTTTTTAGGGCAGAGGATCAAGTTATCTTGGGGGTTTGTGGGTTTGTTGTTTTGGGGTTTTTTTTTTGGCTGGGTGTCTTATGCTTTAAGAAAAATGTTCTTAATATTGATAGAGTATATGTGCATTAGAGAATATTTTAGTGTTTTCAGATACTCAGCCCTGACCTTCTGATATGCTTCAAGTATTTCAGAGGGGCTCATCTTCTCTATTCTTACATCCATGACTGTAGTGTTCTTCCACTAATGAGCAGGGTGAGTGAACTGTCCCCTTCTCAGAGCTGACTGCACTGTGTGAATCAGCCTGCAGGAAGTGTGTGTTTGTAGGGCCTGATCCTGTGTAAAGAGTTCTGGGTGTTTCTCACAGTATTAGGCCTCTAGGAATATTCTCAGCTCCGTGGAGGCCAAATATGTTACTTTTGTGACCAAGCTGCCTCAGCCTGACAAGCAATGCTTTTCCTTCCCATTCTGTAAACCTTGTAGGACGTGTCAACGGCAAGTGACTTTGTGTGCTGCAAATTTTCACATTTGTAAACCTGGACTATGTATTACTGCTAAAATGTTAATGAGAAAAAAAAAAACGCTCCTAAGCCAGGATGTTAAATGATTCTCTGCTCTACTCCTAAGCAGGCATGGATGAAAAGCCTACGATCGCATTTGCGACGATACCTACAGCCAGCCGTGTTATTCAGACGGTCGCCAGTCAAATGGCACAGGGTGTTCCAGGACAGACAGTCACGATCCTTCAGCAGGCAGCTCCAGTGACCATTGGACAGCATCAGCTCCCTGTGCGGGCAGTCACCCAGAATGGGAAGCATGCTGTCCCCACCAACAGCATCACCGGCAGTACTTACGGTAGGCTCTGTTTCCATTGCTTTCTGTTCTCGGTTGCTCTCTGAGCTTAACAGGTTGTAAAGCTGTAAGGGTTTTTCTTTTCTTAGCTATGCAAGTTATTCCATGTGTCCATATCCAGATAAGTGGTGGTGGTAGATATCCTTCTGTCCACCTCCGCTCCCTTTCCCTGGTGGAAAAGTTTTGCTATCCCCTGCTGCTTCTCAGAAGTCCAGTGTCTTTCTTTTGTCCTTGGCTATTCATTTATTACTACTTACACTCTCTACCTTCTGAGGGTTACTTGTTGAAAGTTAGTGATTCACGTGTAGAGCCTGTTTTCATTTGTTTTCTTCTGACAATCAACCTTTGCTTTCAGCCTGCCAAATAATAAAATTTCCATGGTGCTCTATAGATCCCGTGAAATACGGCTCCATAGAGTCTTAAGAAAATAACACACTTTCCCATCTTAAGGTGTTAGAGCCTGAGAGAGAAAAGATTTATTTCATCAGGTGAATGAATGTAGGATTTGTTTCATATACAGGATGTGTTCTAGTCTAGATGATCTCTAGAGCCAATCCCTACCAATCTGTGAATTTGTCAAGCCTAATTTTTAACATCCCATACTAGTTATGTCCTAGCAGTCTCCTCTTATTGCTTGCTCAGCATCTTGGGTTTTGTCCAGCTAAGGATGATGACTGGGGATGGTAGTATCCTGGTTTCTTACAGGCCTCTTCAATGAGATGCTATAAGCACCTCTGCTGTTCCAGGCAGGTACTTACAGGGGAGTTTAAAATGAAGGGCACTGGTGGGATTTTGAGGACTTTCATGAAGTGAAGTAGGAATGTTTCTATAGAATTTTCTGCTGCATCTGTTCAGTGTCACCTGGTTTGCACTTGACTTGCAAAAACCTTATTGGAGGAATGAAAAAATGATAGCAATAAGGTTTTTATGCAAGTTTTTTATTTAATATCTTGGGATATTAAGATATTAAATAGATAGGTGGAGTTGCTGCTACCCAGTAGTAGTGTTTGTCTAACGTGGAATCAGACAGGTTTTTATTCAACATTTTTATGTTAAAATATTCTAATCTCACCAAAATCTCTCTCATCAAACCGGAAATTATTCCAGTGGCATCTGAGATTGGTTTTGTAAGTGGTAGTGAATTGTCTGGTTGACAAAACAGAGCCTGAGTCTCTTGACTCCTGTCTGTATAAAGTTAACTTCTCTCCAACTGCATGGTTTAGGTTTTCTGTACATCTCTGAATTGTAATTGGTGACTGCCCTTGTCCTTGCCCTATTTTTTTTTTGTTCATCCTCTTGATACTCTTGAGCCTCCTTCCCATGCCTTGGTAGAAGTTGCTGGGCATTGAAGGCCTTTGTTCTGTTTGCTTTGTTTATTTATCCTAGGGCTCCTTTTTTGATGCACTTAGCAGTGAACACACCACTAATGTTCTGTCATTCTGTGCTTTGCAAATCAGTCTGGAGGTCAGAGGATGTGCTGTCTCCTGAGTCCCCTTTGGCTGCCTCTCCGATTGATGCAGAGTCCAAAAACTGCATGTGTTTTGTTTTCCAAACGGTGTTGTGTGCCAAAGCCAGTGTGTAAGCACATTCTCTGTCTGGAACTAGAAATTGTAGACATTTTTACTTAGGGTTGCTACTTAAGTCATCTTTTTTTCTCACCACTTTTATTAATGGGAGGGTGAGAGCTTTTGCCAGTACTGGAGTACAAGATTGGGAGCCAGAAATCTGTACGTTTTGATCAGAGTTCTGATGGGAATGCATTTGGTTGTCTGGGATAAGCTCTTTCCTGTGCCTTTTAAAGTGAGATGTCAGTACGCTCAGTATTTGGATTGTCATCTAAATTCCCAACAGACTGGCTGTTCTTACTGTGCAAGCAGGGCTGAAGAGAGCCCTCTAAATCAAAGGCACAGCACACAGATGTTGTAGCTCCCAAGAAGTTCTGATTGTAGGTGGCCAGAGAATGACCTCTTGAAGAGGTAGTGTGCTATAATTTTAACAGGAGATTGATCCTCCCCTTTTGGAGATGAATGCTTAGCTGGCAATACCTTGTTTGACAACAAATAGGAAAAAGAAAGTTCTCCCATGAAAGGAGTTATTACCAGTTTGGTAAACTTGCACAAAGCTGAAATTGTGGGTGGAGAGGGAGAGACGAGGCTAGCAGGCCTTACAAAATGGACTGGAAAACAGCACTTGCACGTGTGCCAGCTATTGCATTTGACTGTGGTGTTTTGTTGTTTTCTGGAATAGCAAACACTTGTGGTACTTAATCACATTAATTCTTTCTCTCTCTTGTCCTACTTCCCAGCTCTTACAAATCCATTGCAGCTTCTTGCAGCCCAGGCCAGCTCGTCCACTCCCGTTGTAGTCAGCCGGGTATGTGAGACAGGGACCGAAGAGACAGCAGCAGCCTCTTCCAGTGAACCTGAAGTCAAAAGACCCCGGATAGAAGAATCCAGTGGAGCAGTCCCAGCCCAGACTGGAGTTATCACATCTACAGTGCCACAAGGACAAGCAACCAGTGAATGAAGAACCAGTGGGAGGAGCTGGAGTGATGCAGGGTGGGCATGGGATGGCAGAAGCCCTAAAGCAGCTTTCAAAGAAAACAAACCACAACTGTAACAGCTCAAAACATAGCGGATAAAGAGCTCTTTTTAAAGTCAGATTTTTACATGGGAGGTCAACAGCTATTAGAATCGCAAGGTGCCAAAAAGAAAGGAAAACTCCTCCCAAGAACCCATATCTGGAACTCTGTTCTGTCTTTACCTATGGGATATTTTTTCCTTTTTTTTAAAAAAAAATTCAAAAAAAATACAGACAACTGATTGTATGACTGCTGGGATATTTTTAACTACCTTCCCCTTTTGGCTCCAAGGGGATGGGATTTGCAGTTCATCTAAAGGAATGTAACACAAATACAGTCTGCTCCCTGGAAAGAAAACTCCTCATTTTCTATGCCTTAATACTGTGCATCTCGGAACATTGAACCATAGGACCATTTTAAAAAGGCCACCTAAGGCAATCAAATGCTGAAAGATGGGTGCAGTATCTCACAACAACAGCATTAAAGAAACATGGTACCAAGCTTAAAGAAAAAGGCAAATTATTTCGGTTTTTACAACAGAAAAATTCTGAATATGAATGAATGTTTATTTATGTGGGGATTCAGGAGGAAGAGTTACAGAGCTCAACCACCTGAATTTCCAGATGCAATTTCTCTCCGTTCCCTCTGAGGGAGAATAAGATGACAGAGGAACTGTATTAATTTGGTTCCTGTAAAGATATTAAAAAAAAAGGGTTTTGTACCTTCAGTGCTTTCTTACAATTATTCATCACTTACTCTGGACAGCAGCCAAAGTATCTTGATGACTGAGGATCACATGGGGAAGGGTGTCTCCAAAATGTTGTGTGTGAATTTGATCACATCCTGTGCTGGAGCATCAGGTTTTGTTCAAAGTAGCACTGTAGGTGAAGACAGTGCTCCTGTCTCTGAACTTGAGGAAATATTGGTTCGCCTTCTGCATTAAAGCAGTCTGCCTTCACCTCCTGTTGGTAGTGTGGTCCTCAACTAGATGGATGATGTTCTGGAGGCCAGGGCTGGGTAGGAGTCTGTCACTGACCCTCTGCCATGGCTAAGAGCAAAGCTCCTGTCTTAAGCTTCTGAGAGGGGACTTGAGAGCTGGGTGAGAGGCAACAAGTTCATACAGTGTTTAATGTAATTCTGTAAGGGTGTAGAGACCAAGGCAAAAGAGGCCTGTTATTTTTGGTGTGGCAAAAGCCACTGGAGGTCTTAAACAGGGTTTTCCAAGAGGAATTTGGAGGTTTCCTTCCATTGCCTAGCTCCCTCTCCCATCTCTCCTCCTTTGAGGACCATTTGGGTGGGCCAATAGGAGGAGGCTTTTATTCAAACTGTATTCCAGATTCTTCACGTACTATACAAGTACATCTTACTTTGAAGTACTTACTAAAGTAAGTACATCTTACTTAAGAGATTTGAGTCACTTCAGCCATGTGGAGTAGTGAGTGTGTGTGACACCTTGTGACTGGCAAAGCAATCAACCCCTGCATAGCCTTCAGCTAACCCCTTTGGTTTTACACCTGTTTGTCATCCCCTTGGCTAACATGTCTTCTGGCAGCACAGCAGAGATCTTTTCATTTAGAAAAGGTTATGGCTTTGGTAATGGCAGAAGAGACTTAAGAGGCATGGGATATGCCTGTGGTAGATTACCCCCCTGTCTGTACTGATTTATTGTCAGGTTGCTGTCTTGTACAGTCTGACAATGCTATTGCAGAGCAGAGTCAAGCCCACTGCGTGAACATGTTGCAAAAAGATTTCCCCAGTGTGCAGTAACTTATACTGCTGGTATGTCTGTGGGGATTAGGGAGCAAGGCACAGCCATTCAATGTCTGTTGGAATTTGGGGAGGGGGGGGGAAATCGGCAAGGTAACAGCTGGCATCACTTGTTCCCTTCTAGTTTCCTTTTTCTTTGCTAAATTCTATTCAATAGCCAAGTCCCACCACTTGACTAAAACCCAGCCATGTTTTATTCGCAAGCCAATTGTTTTGTGAGAAATAGGTCTGAACGAAGGAAAGGATTTCCTGGTCTTGTGATTTGCGGTTACGTTCTGCAGTTAGAGGCACACAAAGTATTCAGGACAGTTCATTTATCTACAGCTAGGCTTTCATAATTTAGGTGTGTGCCTTTAGTGACAAGTTATTAGATTGGATTGAAATGATTTTGTGAAGGATTGTTACAGACCACAAAGTAATTGAAGCAGCCTGGCCTCTGGCTGTCGCTTTTCCTTCCTAGGCTAGGTGTGGAAGAGCGTGCGGATTAGCTCTGTTTCCTGTAGCCTTTTCAAAGCTAGAATTCAATAAAATGGACTTGAAGTAAAAATGCACAAGTGAGTGCAGCATAGTTTATCTGTGATTAATCCTTACTTTCGGGTGCCTGGTGGTTTAGATTCAGGCACACCTCTGAAACAGCCCTGAGGCTAGGGAGCTTTCCTGAAGCAGAGGAATCTTTAGGTTTCCAGTACATTGGGTGAGTCAGGGCAAGATGAGCAACCAACAGAATGCTGTTCAAGCTGTGAAGCTGCCAAAGTTTTGTGGATTTTTCTTTATTGCTGCTTTTCTCTTGAAAAGTCTAAATAATTGGGCCCTAAACTTCTCTAAACTAGTCCAGCACCATAGAAGTACATCAGCTGAACAACTGTTTTCATACACCAGCTGCTGCTTTATAGATACCTCTTGAAAGTCTATCCTCAGGTTGCATGTATAGATCTGCCTCTTCAGTATTTAGAACAGAGTAACACTTTCTCACTCTGTCGTTTGTGGCTCATGATGCCTGCTGGTTAAAATGTGAGTTGAGGGTAAGCAAATATCTTTGATCTGTTCACCCATTCTGCTTGGGGTGTCTGGAATTTGTCTGTCCTATCAGGAAATCTTTGCTTTATCAATCTGTTGCCATCCACCTGCTACTGCAGGAAGCAGCCATGCCATGTGAAATTTTTTTTGTAGGTTTGCCTATACGTTGCTTATATCATTGCCTGATATAGGTAAAATGACAGTTCTTACTAAATCCTGTTGAGAGCTGTGGAAAAATGTGGTCCTCACCTGAAACACGTGAGATAGGGACATCTTGTTTCAGGTCTCCAGGTTAATTCTTTCAATACACTGCTCAGTCTGGAAGGCAGCACACCTTTCCGTGTATCTGTCCTGACCCCCTAGGCTTTCAGTTTTAAACACTGGAGAGGAATGAAAATTAATATGGTGGTAAAATTAAGTCTTCAACTAGAAGAAAATGTTTGCCTTAATAGTTATATGCAGTACTTGGATTATCTTAAATTGATTGCCTAACTTGTTATGTCTAAAAAGTTGCATATCATGTCCCTAATTAATTACATTAACTGAGGGAGGTTTGAGGGGGAGAGGAGTAGGAGGCTTCACTGCATCTTCTGCTGTCTGTATAACGAAGGTCAAGGCGTACTGAATATTTAACCTGTTATAACTTAGACCTGGGAAAATTTTAAAAGGGAGTTCTTAATGTGTGAATTTTTCATCATTCAGTACTGATGATTTTTTTTTCATCTTTAGGCAATGGCAAAGACTAATTTCACTTCGATTGCAGTCAGTTTATAGCAACTTTTGCTGCCTCTGTTTGCAAAAGCTGAATGCAGTTAGTTGTCCTTGGGTTTATTCCGCTGGAATTTCTTAGTTGTTGTTTTGTCTTGACCTTGACTCTTGTGATACAGAAAGCTTTTTACAGTGAGATCAATTTAATCTGATTTAGTGATAACACAGTGCTGAGCACAGAATTGAAGTTGATGATTAGCTCATATATTCAATTCCTTTTTCCTTCCCATACTCCTCCCTCCCCCATACCATTAACAGTGTCCCGTGTAGCATATCCTGTCATTTTTATCCACTGATGGGAACGGCACCTTGCATTAAGCCCTGCCCAAGGACGCAAGGATGAAAATACCTGTGGGATACATGGAGCTCCAGAGTAATTTGGTCACCCTTGTGTTTACTTCTCATGCTGTGTTTTAGCCATGTTACTGTTGGACACACCTTGTGCAGGAGTATTTCAGAGAAATACTAAAGCTTTGAGAGGAAGGAAATTGTTAAATAACAGCTGAAACCTTTACAGTGCTTGTGCAATCAATGTCATGGTCTGGCTTCAGGTTTTTGGGGGGAGTTTTGCATGTTTTAGTTCTGAATCAGTACACAAGACAGATGTCTGTCATTGAGAATTAACTTCCGTATTTTTCCCCTTTTTAAGTAGGGAAATAGCAGCAGCAAAACAAAACTTGAAGCATAGAAGGTTAGGAACCTATATCTGAGCAAGTGAGAGCATCTGCCCTGAGCTTTCATACAGTGTGGTGTGGAACACTTTTCACTGACTGTTGGTTAAATTGATGTTAGAGCATTTCTGTGTTAGCAAGGGGGTTTCCCAGCGGGATATTTGGTATCACTCTGTGTGCTAGCATGTAAACAAATGTCAATGTAGGCTGAAAGGAGAAACACTTCCCTGCTATATCTCAGTTTGGGGGTCTAGGGTGACAAGAATTTAATCTAGCAATAGTTCCGTACCTTTCCATAGAGAATCAAAAGCTGTGTTTCTTCAAGCTTATTGCATCTAAGGATTAAATTCTAACTGGTTGGTTGGTCCATCTTTGTTTCTGAGGTTTAAACTATGACTTAGAAATTACAGTTTATCGCTGTGATAAATGTAGACCACATAAACCTGCAGTATTAGGGAAGATCAAATCTATATTTGATTCCTGTCGTTGGCCAGTTGTAGCCATGTAGAAATACAGAATAACTTGGGTTGGAAGAAACCATTGGAGGTCTCTGCTATAACCTCCTGCTGAGAGCAGGTCCAAGTAGATCACGTTGCTGTGACCTTGCCCAACTGAGGTTTGAATGTCTCTAGAGATAGAGGTTCCATTCTGACCACCCACGAGGTGAAAACTTTCTCAGCTATCTAAGAGGTATTTCTCCTGCAGCTCCGTGTGTTCCTTGCCTCTTGTGCTGTCACATCACACCTCTGAGAAGAGCCTAGCTCTGCCTGTTCTGCATTTTCCAAATAGGTAGTTGAAGACACCAGTAAGACTTTTTTTTTTCCCCATCTGCTTCCTTTTCTCAAGGCTGAACCAACCTGATTGTCTTGGGCTCTTCTTGTATGTCACATGCTCAAGCCCCCAGGGCATCACGTGGAATTGCTGCAAAGGTCCTTGTCTTGTGCTGGGGAGCCCAAAATTGAACACAATACTGCAGATGTGATCTGACAGCTGCTGGATGGAGTGGAAGAAGAATCACTTTCCTTGGCCTGCTGCCTACATTTGTGCAAGTACAGCCCAGTACTCACTTGGTCTCTTCTAATGCAAGATGCTCTGCTAGCTCACCTTCAGCTGCTCCGAGTATAGTGTAGGACACTAGAGTAGCAAAGTCATCTAGAAATACTCTGGACTGCATTCATATGTATGCAATCATCTTGTCCACCTCTTCCACAGAGGAGTGCCAGATTGGGTCTTGCAGCTTTTTGAACAGGAGGCGGTGCTGAAGGATCCTGATTACCTATGAGTATCTGTGCTTTACCTTTTCAAATGGTAATTTCAATCCAGTGTGGAACTTACCTTGAGTTTCTACCTTGATGCAAAAATCTTCCCGTTTTTTTAGTTGTGCTGCTAATAAGTTGGACTCGGGCATTAGGAATGAACCTCCAAAGGAACGTGACTAGCTTCCTAGTGTCGCCTGTGCTGCATACTGAGCTTTTGAGTTTGCAAGTGCCATCCTGCAGCAAATGATCAATCTTCCCTTGCTAGCTGCTCTCTGGGGGGAGCTCCTGTTTCTGCTCCCCATCACAGGTTTTCTCCTCTATTTGTAGCTGTTTCTGTCAACTCCAGGGTCCTTTAATGCAACTCTTAATGCCATTGCTGGAAGGTCTGCATCTGGTGAGAATCTGTGTCAGGTTGCAGTTATACAACAGAATGTTCAGTCATGTGACTTTCCTACTGGGTGGAAAAATTACACAAAAGCTGCTACTACCATAGCATACACTAGTGTTGTGAAGTGTAGCTTGCAATGGAGCCAGCTGTGCTGCAGAAAACAGTTACACTACAAGGTCATCTGGCTTGCTGGAGCTGATGGGAGAGGGAAGTGATCCTTCTTGCACTTTGATCTGGACCTGATCAAAATGCGGCTGTGACTTCGTGCTTGGGCGCATCTCCCTGTGGCTATTTGGGATTAGTTAGATCAGCATCTCTGTTAGGTGGGTTATTTGCAGGACAGCACGTGTGTTTGTGCACAGAGCTGTGGATACATCCGTGTATAATAATCGGAGGAAAATACCTGGCTGTGATGGTGGGCTTTCTCTGTTAGGCTGTCCTCCACAGGGCAGTAATACAGCAGTGAGCATTTTACTTTGGCCTGAGCAAGACATTTGGAAAAATACTTGGTTTTCTTGGAGCACTATATTTTAAATTCCAAATTTTAAATCAACTTTTAACCTTTGTATTTATATGTTCAGAAAACTTTTTGATACCTTCTCAGTTTACCAACACTGAATTAAAACCCTTCAGAATGTATGGCTGGTCCTCTCCTTATGTGTCACTTTAAGTTTTGGAGCCTGAGGGTAGTCGTGCCAATTCTACCCCTTCGTGTTCAAGGTGGAAGAAACCATTGACAATTCATGGGTGGCAGCTAAGGAGGGGAAACCCTTTAAATATTTTTCAGAGAATATTAAATTAGATCTGTGTAAACATAAAATTTATATTTATTAATGTGTGTGTGAGTGTGTGTGTGTGTAAATATAGATATATAAATGGTCCATGACTATTTCTCTTGTATGGTACTTTACACAGACTTTTATACAATGTTGGTAAATTCCCGCACCAGGCACTGATTCTAAAAGAACAATGTACCTGTATTTGTAATGAATGGGGGCAGCTGGTAGAAGCAGTTTTACTTCAGTGGTTGCTTTCATTCCTCTCTCGGAGCAGAAGAGAGAACTTAGTGCTCGCATCTTCCTAGTGTAGGAGCCCTGCTTCTGGCTCTGTCATGCTTTCAGCAGCCCCAGCCTATGCAACATTTCTGGCAAGAAAATCCCCCAAATGGCACTAAATGTGGCTGGAATCTTTTCTCACCTCAAATTATCTCTAGATGCAGTATCAGGGAGTTCTTTACAGATTCTGCTCTGTAAGTAATGGGACCTTATTTCTAACAGAGGAAATTAATGGGAGGTCCATGAGGATGCTGTAAGGTTGAGGAGTTCCTCTCTGTCAGGTGGCTAAGCTAACACTGGGGCACTAGGAAATAGTTTCTTTTCCTCTATGGTAAGATTATTCTCCTTTTAAGATACTTCTGTTTCCTCATGGGGCATGAGGTGTGTATATCCCCTTAAACGCAAATGTGTAAGAGGGTTTTTTCTTGTGTCTTGTTCACAGGGAGTAAATTTTACTTAACTGGCCAAATTTCAGTTGTAGTTTAGCTCCACCAGGATCACTAAATTCAGACGCATGTGTTTTGACCCACTTGGACCTTTTGACAGTTATTCTTAAAAGCAGGTGATGCTTGGCTTCTTACTCCTGAGAACTCTTCCAGCAGTAGAAATTCCTTTCTCTGAAAGGACCTGAGCGAATGCTTCATTGCGGTTTCTGCTTACTGTCCGGTCTCTGGGCCTTGATACCTCAGGGAGGACAGGGTCGGTGGTAAGAATAGTGACCAGAACAGGAGTAGTGAAAGGAAAACAGCTTTCCTCTCAGCAGAAAACAGCCCTTGTGAAAACCGGACTTCCCGCAGGATTGGGTTACTGCTGTGTCTGCTGCCGAGTTAAGCGATGCACCCGGTATCCCAGACCCCTGGTACCCTGGCCGTGATCCAGACCTTTCAGTCCTGCTTCTATCCCACCTCAGTTTCACTGAAAGCAGTCCGAAACAGAGCCTTTCTTAGAGCTAAGGGCAGTGTTGAGGAGAAATGTCTGTTTGCTGAAGAAAAATGAGATTTTAATGGAGCAGAAAAAGTGAGATTTCCTTCTGTTTCCCTACCTTGCTGCTAAGTCTGGTGCAGAACATAGCGATGTTCTGTTGATTTATATGCCGCTCATTGGGGGTGGACAGGCTGCTAAGTAGGCAAGTTGGATCTGTAGCAAATTAATTACTGTAAACCTAAACTCGCTTTATATTTTTTCTTCCCCCAAATGGACTTGAAGTGGAGGGAGGTGAACCAGAATAGTGTTGTTTGTAAGATCTTTTTGCTTTAACAGAAAAGAGAACAGACAATGAAAAAAAAATCTCATTCAAATACACTGATAGAGAAAACAGGATGGCTTCAAAATACAAAAATCTTAGGGTGTGTGTTGTCTTGGATTCCGGACGTGTCGCTTGTACTGTGAGACCGGCCTTGTCCTGCCTGCCAGCCAGCCTCCTCTGTGGTTATCTGCAGGCCTGTTAAAAGCTGTTTAGGGGTAAACCAAAAGATGTATGTGAGCAATGGATGGTAAAGCTGGGAATTCAGATCCAACTCCAAGTATTTGCTTTAAAAAAAAAAAAATCTGAATCTCCCCCTGCTCTGTGTATATGCATTCCCACTGAGTCCTTAGGGGAAGGCTGCGGTTGAGATGAGGACCTGAAATACCTCAGTGGCTTGACAGAAGGGGTTTGCTGCAGAGATCTGGGGGAGCCTTACCTTTTTCACCGAGATTTGGCACTTAATTTAAGGATGGGGATGGGTGGGGGAACTAAAGCCATGCTTGCATTTCAGTTCCTGGTGTTGCCTGTACAAGACACCTCCAGCCAGTTGTTTTGGGTTTTGTTGTTTGTTGTTTTTTTTTTTACAGCTGATATCAAAAGTATTTTTTGTGACTTGTTTTCATTGTCAGTGCTTTTTAAAAAGCAGGTATGTATCCCAAGGGGGAAAGCTCCGTCTGGGACAGTGGATGTGAAGTTCATCCTTATCTGGCCACGTTGCAGCCCTGCTCCTCTGAGATGCTTAACTGCACAGGCAAACCATGGCTCGGGCAAGGGGTGGGCGAGTGGCCTGGTCCTGCTGAGGGGGCTGCTGCTCGCCAGAGGAGACAGCAGAGAGGAGCAGGACCTGCGTTTCCACATCAAATGGGATACAGTGGGCTTTTTTTTTTAACATGGAGCCATACATTTTTTTAAGTAATTTGAGATCTGAATGTGATTTCTAATGTATCAAGAACGTTAATATTTTAAAGCTATAACAAAGTTTAAAATTTCTACTATTTTTTTTTCATTTATTTTAACTGTTCTGTTACCTTAATTTGATGTATGTGGTTGGGGAATGTTGCTTCTCCTCTTAGCATTTGTTTCTATAACCAGAAATAAAAATTATATATGAAAGAGAAAATGCCCTTAAATTGCTTGCTGCTTTTGGGTGATGGACTTGGATGTTTCCAGTGTTGTACTGTACAGCAGTTTGTTGTAGAGCTGCTGGTATGTGAGGGGACGCAGGGTTTTATCATTTTTCCTCTTACTATCTTTGTTAAATGCTGTGGGAGGGCAGGCTGTGTCTGGACACCTTACACTGCTTCAGAGTTCAGAGATAGTTTATTTTTGATCCCTTGGCAGTTATTTGGGAAGCTCTAAACTTGCACCAGAGTGAACATAAGCTCGTGTGTGTGTGTTTGCGGCCTGTAATGCTCCCCTTGGGGTTCATAAACTATTCCTCCAGCTCTAGCTTTTGTTTTGTCATGAAGTGAAACATTGTTACTCTGAAATATAAACTACTTCTCTGTATTTCCCTGTAATTTACAATAGTTGTTTCATTTATGAGGTCAGAAAATAGTCTAGTTTTTTCCTCCACCTACCTACCTTATGGTTATTTTCCTCCCTTCTCCTTAGAGTTAGTTTCAGTTCAGTGTTTTGACAAGAAGTTGTTCTGAGCTTCACAATTGAATAGGAGTATCTTCATGACCCCAGCTGACATAAAGTGCCTGTATTTGACTAATGTTAAAATAAACAGTTGTACAAGGTGTAGCAAAGATACTCAGCCAGAGACATTTTGGGGGGCATCTTTTAAAACTGTCACATCCCTGGCATGTTTTCTCCCCCAGCCAGGGGAGGGGAGGTGATGTGTGGGGGGAAGTCTGGATGTTCGTGCTTGCCCTCCTCTGCCTGCCAGCCCAGCGCCTGCAGTAGCTCTGAGTGTCAGTGGCTGGGGCGATGGGTGCTGTGGTCTGCGGAGGGCAAAGGGAGCTGGGGCGCTGCTGGCTGATCACCGGGGCACACTGCTAATGGACCCGAGGGCAGGGAAGTACCAAAGGGCAAAGCGCCCAGCTCCTGCCCCAGGCACGGCAGTGAGAGCTTCAGGCTTACTAGCAGGCGGGAGGAGAGATGTTTCTAATGGGGAAATGTTAATGCCTTTTTTTTTTTTTTTTTGGAAGCTCTCAGGCCAGCAGCTGAGCAGCGATTTTTAACACCTCTTGCCCTTTTCTGAAAGCATTGGTTTTTAACAGGTCCCAGGAAAGGCTAATGGCATCTTTGACTGCCGGGCTCTCAAAAACCCGGATAGTGTCCTGTCCTGCGGTGATGCTTGCTGTAGGTCAGTCCTGAGAGCTGCTCTCCTTTGTCTCGGGTGGGATGTCCTCGGAGCTAAGCGTCACCGCGGGGTCCTGAGGTGGAGGATAACAGCGATGTCGTCTTGAAATAGTCACTAAACAGCCACTAGAGAGGGTTTTGCCATTACCCCTTCTCCCCTCTTCCCTGCGCGCAGCACCCGCCCCAGCTTCCCCAGGGCTG
>VWZZ01000866.1:139024-161938 GCA_013399095.1 Psophia crepitans | reverse complement strand
GGGGTGCCAGTGCTTCAAAAAAACACCCTGTTTTGAAAGCATTGAGTTCGATATAAAGTTCCTCTTTACCTTTTTTTCCCCCCATTGTGGAGCAGAAGGTGTCTGCTCCCTGTTGCAGTGAATGACAAGTGTTTGTGCCACTGAGTGCTCTTTTGGGTTGCGCTAAAGAACAAAATTAAGAAGCGAAGATGCTAAGATGGCATTAGTCAGGGTCACTGTCAAGTGAGATCATGGAATCATAGAATCATTAAGGTTGGAAGAAATCTCCAGAATCATCCAGTCCAACCGCCCCCCCACACACACACCTATTACCCACTAAACCATGTCCTTCAGTACCACATCCAACCTTTCCTTAAACACCCGCAGGGACGGTGACTCCGCCACCTCCCTGGGCAGCCCGTTCCAATGCCCGACCGCCCTTTCCAAGAAGAATTTTCTCTCAATCTCCAACCTGACCCTCCCCTGGCGCAACTTGCAGCCATTTCCCCTTGTCCTGCCACTAGTTATCTGCGAGAAGAGGCCAACCCCCAGCTCGCCACAGCTTCCTTTCAGGGAGCTGTAGAGGGCAACTCTACAGTTGTAGAAATCATCCCAAGACCAGGGAAATAAACATCTGAATCTGTTCCTGCTTTGCAGTGATGCTTTACTGTGACTCTTGCAGGCTAGATGGCAAGTTTGTGGAACTGTTGCAGACAGTGCTGTGTTCATCCGAGTACACTGAGCAGGTTCAGGTGTTATGTGCTGCCATCCTGAGAGAGATGTCGCCTTGCAATGATCTGATCCTCTCCTGCGATGAGATTCAAGATATAAAGCTCTTCAGCCTGGTATCCTCCGTCCTTTTGGCTCAGGTAAATGACCTGTCAAGTCAGAAATCTTTCTTTGTCTATATGGATTTGCCTACTGATTGTTCTCCGTCTGCTGAGCTCAGAGAGTATCGTGTCTCTAACATGAGCGCAGTGGGCGGCAGCCTCGTTCACGGAAGGAGCCAGACACAAAAAGCAGAGCCTTTACAAACATCTTCTGCCTGTTCTCATTTGTCGCTACTTTGAGTGGACATCATCCTCCTTCTCTTTGCCCTCCTGCCCCGCTTGGAGCTGGAAGCCTCCCATTGATTTGACTTCAGTCTGGCTTGAGCAGCGAGAGATGCCAGCAACACACATAAGCAATCCCGTTGTTTGCAGTGGGCCACAGCAATATATCCACAGGAGAAGCAGGATTGTCTCTTCTGTTTTCCTTCACTACACAGATCCCCATTCCTGAAACTTAAAACTTCGTTCTCTGTGTGTTGCTTTGGTCAGTTTATCCATATCTGTTCACGAGAGAAGCACAGAAAGTAGCCTCAGTCATGGGTGAGGTTCCTGTGTGAAAGCCCTCACTGGACGCTTACCTGTTGTTTCCTCATTGGTTCTAGTGATCTGGTACGAATCTGACTATTAGATGGGGAGTGTCAGAGACTGGTGTTTGTTCGTTGCCTTCAGCAGCCAGCTGTCCAAGGCCCAGAGCAGCAGAGAAGGTTACTTCTTGTTGGCATGATGATATTCATGGGGAAAGAAAACCTGTCGGAAAATCTGGATCCAGCTGTCATCTTTAACAAAGTTGTCTTGGACAGAATCGTGCTTTTGACAATGCCCGACCATCTCGGAGCCGCAACCGTAACAGCTTCCAAAAAAGGAATCTGCTTTGTTTTCTGCATTGTGAGGATATGGACTAACCAGAGAGTCCTAGAACATGTTACAGCAGGCTATTTTCTGTTCATAAATTTCTAATTTAACAATTGAGCTACCAAACTGACCACCTGGGGAGCAGTTAGTGCTAGTACTCTGCTCTAGAATTGATGGATCATAGCGTTTAATTTGAAGACATCTATTGCAGTTGTTAGTTTCCACTTCACGTGATGGTTGTCCACAAACCTGTTGCTCCATCAAAGTACTGTTCCCCTCCCGGGATCTCTTAATTCACATTGCAGAAGCCTGCTATTGTGGTAAAATAGCCTGTGCCGTGAATTCTTTTTATGATTGATATTGGTATTGATGCCTGATGGAAGAGTTTGTATGGTATTGGTCTCTAGCGTCAGTAGAAGATTATCTGCCTAGCTTTACCTCTGCTTTATTTTTAAGGGAAATAAGAAGGCTGAAGTGTCTGCTGTGGGGCAGCGTATTGCAAAAGTCCTCGAAAGAAGACTCCCTGAGGGTCAGAGTGCTCGGTACCTTCTTCCTGTCCTGTCAAATGTCATCAGTCTTTCACCAGAATCTCTAACTGAAGGTAAATACATAGGAAGGCCTGATATTCCCCTCTGGCTGTGATCTGTATAGAGGTCAAAATGTTCTCTGAAGGCTTTGGCTAGGAGTAGGACTTGGAAACTGCTGCTAAAAGTGACATCTTTGCCACAGGGAAAGTGAGAGATATTCCACCACTCAAAGATGGAACTGGGTCTTCAGCTGCTTTCACCCATTCTGGGGGCCAGAGTCTGTTCTGTATGGATTTGTATCACAGTAACAGTACCCTAGCTAAGGTCTCCAGATGCTGTAGGAGTGAGAAATTGTAGCTGTCCTGAAGAGCATCGAGCAAAGCGAGAGATAGAAACAGAGACGTGCCTGTGTATCTATTCAAGAGAGCAGCAAAAACATCTGCAGGTACTCTTCGTAAGAGAGGAAGGACTGTATGCGGTGAGCAGTCTGTCCTTCGGAGAGTGTTCCAGCCTTAAAACGGTGAGGAGATGTGTTGAGAGCAAGAGTCTGGTTCTGTGACTTTCCTGTGAGGCTTGTGTATGTCATGCAGTATGCAGGAGAAGCTTTGGGAAGCACACTGGGCCAGGATATATGGGTGGGTGAGCAGGCAGGGTTACCTGCCTTAGCTTCTGCGTGTGTTCTGTGAGGGGTTTATGCCATTGTCTGCAAGCTGAAGCCAGCCGCTGCCTGAATAGGTTTGACAGCAGTTTTGTACCTTTCTCCTAATGGCAGCTGTGGATGGAGACAAAGGAACAAGTACCTCTGGACTGATCTGGTACCAGAAATCCTCCTTGGTTCTAGCACTCACTCCCTGACTTTTTGTCTGAGGAAACAGGCAAAACAACGATGAGACTGACCCGGTGGCTAGGAGTGAGAAAAGGATGCAGAGCTCTGAAATGAGAGTGAGCGATCGTGGACTCTGAGGTAGTATGAGAAGGTCAGGGCATCCACCTTGGGGTACCCATTTCGTTGGCGACTGCTGGATCAGAGAGACGGTGATCTGGGCTGGAGAAAAAGCACAGCAGCTCCAGGGTAGCAGGGCTGTGTTCTCTGCCTGGTCTGGCAATGACCCTGTGACTTTCCTTGTACAGAGCAGACCAACGCAGTCAGTAAAAAGATGGCCGACTGGCTGAGGTATGCGAGTATTCAGCAAGGAATCGCTCAGCCCTCCGGAGGCTTCTTCTCCAATCCCAGGACCAGGCAGGTGAGTGCCAAGTTGCTGTGGTCATCTCATGGGGGTGTTTCTAGACAGGTACCTGTTCTTTGGGTTCCCAGAATCAGCTGCTTTTGGGAAATGGTAAACTAGAAGGGCTGCTGTTCTTTGTCACTTTTTGCGGGGTGAGCAGCCAAGACACGTAGGAAATCAAAGTAGGAGGATTTATAGCTCCAAGACTTAGGAGTTCTGCTCTAGAACCAGAACTTTGATCCATGAAGTAGTTTTGAGGGGAGAGTCTTCTGGTGACCAAATACCCCAGAGTAAAAGCTGATTTCAATTGAAGCTTGTGTGAGAGGAAAGGGGAACGTTTGAGATGTTTAAGCTGGGAAAAAGAATCCAATACAGTTGGCTGTTTCTCCCTGGAGAGCTGTCTCCCTGCAGACCCCATAGTATATATAAATGAGGGCTACTTGTCTCCATGGCCTCAGCGGAGTTCTCCTGCCTTGTCAGCCTCTTCCTGGGGATCTGACCTGCTGCGTCTTTTCTTGCAGCCTGGTCCTGTCACAGAGGTGGATGGTGCCGTTGCCACAGACTTCTTCACAGTGCTCTCAGTGGGTCAGTACTACACGCAGGACCAGTGGCTCAATGTGCAGGCCTTCTCCATGCTGCGAAGCTGGCTGCTGTGCTGTGGGGGCAAGGGGTCAAAGACTCCTAAATCAGGTACAAACGGAAGGGCTGCAGGCCAGCGTGGGTTGTACCCCCAAGAGGGTTGTCTGCTCTGAGATGATTATCTGGCTGCACCAGCTACCCAGCAGGTGGCAGGAATATGGGCAAGAGTTCAGAGCTCTTAGGCTAGGAGCAGGGAAACTTTGGGAGGGAATATCACAAAACTTCCTGACTGACTCTTCCACGAGGAATTATCCATTCAGTGGGTCCCCTGGTTTTAGGCAAAACCCTACAGTTCCCTGAGAAAAAAGGCCTGGGTGGTGGGAGACAGCATGTCCTTAGCATTCTTGTAACCCTCCCTTCTGCCCCAGCCTCCTCCTCTTCGCAGCGCACCGGGGCAGACAGCTCCCTTGCTGTTTCTGGGCAGCTGTGTGGGTTACACTGCCCACGGTGTGAGCTGATAGGCAATAACCTTTATTCTGTAGATGACAAATCCGGGGTGGACAGTTCTGTTATGCCCGTGGTCTCCACACCCACATCCAGTCACCTGCTTCCCCCAATGGACCGTCTGCGGGAGAAAGCCTTCGAGTACTGCCAGCGGCTTATTGAGCAGAGCAACCGGCGTGAGTCTTGCCCTGAACCCTCCTTGCAGTTCTCTTGGTAGTGTTCTTGAAAACGTTTGTGGTTCACTGCCTTTCTGGGCTGGCATCTCACTCCCTAGAGTCTGCAGTCAGGCTCTAGGCATGGAACTTGTCGCAGCTGCAGGTGCAAGTCATTGATCAGCCCTGAGCTGGGGTGTTGGGAGGGATTTGGAGGCAATGGCCATGTTCTGCCTCCTACCTTTGATTTGCAGGGCAAACTGTGAAACTTGGTTCTCATTAGCCTGGAGCTGGGATCAGTATGTGTTCCTGCCTGTCCTGAAATCTGTGTCAGTGCTCAGACTGACAGCTTAATGCTCCTGTTTGGACTCAAAGTTTAACTTGGACTCCTTTCTCGGGCAGGACCCCTGAAGAAAGATGATGGAGACTTGCAGAAAGCTGTAAGTACACAGAGGTGGGGTTGAAGCTCTAGGAGTTGTGGCTTCCCCCACTCTGAACTGACTCAGCTGTCCTGCAGTGTCTCATCGAGGCAGTGACAATCATGGACATCATCTGCAAACAGGACTCCTCCTATGTGTACCGCACAGTCTCCTTCCTGAAAATCCTGCATGGCAGAATCTGTGGGGATGCCACTTATGCCAGGGCACTACTGCCCATTGCCCAGTTCTTCCTGGACCACAGTAAGTCATCAGCTCTCACCCCCTCCTCCGTGAGCTAGCCTTCATACACCGAGCACAGCCTTTCGTCCTGGCAGTTTGCTGGCTGCCAGAGTAGGTAATTCAGCCTTGGCTGTACTCTGAGATGGATGGTCTCGCTCCAGGAGTCCCAGTAGCTGAAGGGTCCTCTGCTTTTTAGAAGAACATAACCCAGATTTAGCTTAGCCCCCGGAGCCCTTGTTGGCAGGGCTGCTGGGTGGGCTGTGCTCAGCAGCGTGCTGTGTCCTCCCAGGCAAAATGGCAGATGTGGACTCTGATGCGATCTACAAACACTTACTCACTGATATCCCGGCTCAGCTCTTCCACAACCCGTCACTGGCCTTCGAATTTGTCCAGTTCTGCAAAGACAACAGCCAGCTCTTCACCAAGACCTCCAGCATATTCAGGCAGAGCTTTCCAAATCTCTTCAAGGTACAACTGCTGGAGCAGCACAGCAGAGAGCCTGCTGCAAGTTCCTTTCTGTGTCCCAGAACTTTCTGTTTGCACCCCAGAGCCCTCTGTCTGCCTCCATGGCAGTGCTGCGGAGAACATGGGCAAAGAGGCCTGTTATAATAGCGAGTTTGAAGAGGGAAGAAGGTTCTGGGTGTGATTAGCACTGCCGGTAGAGGAGAGTCTGCATTAGTATTACTGCCAGGGCGTTGGGAAGCACGGTGAACACAGTTAGGATGCAGCGTTTTGTTTCTTGAAAACTTTAATAAGTTACAGCTTGCCAGCCACGGAACCAGATGCCTGTGTTGAGCTTCCAGCAGCCTCCTGAGTTTTGACCAAACCCTCAGACTTCTCTGGTTTTGTTTTTCAGAAGTGACTTTCCTTTCCCTGTCCCTTTCAGTCACAGTGTGAGAATCCTCTGGGGTGTGTGATGGAGTAGCAGGGATAGCGCAGCAGTTTGTGCTTGTTTCTTGCAGTTCCTGGCGTGGAACAGCCCACCCCTTATCTCTGAGTTTGTGGACTTTCTCCCATTTCTGCTGGATGCAGGCACAGCCATTGAGATCTTCCATTTGCTGCTTGACCTGCCCTGTTTGACAGCAGCTCTGGACATCCAGCTCAGGTAACGCTACCTTCTCTCGCTTCCTAATCAGTGCCTTGACATTGACCGTAGCCTAGTAGACACTTCTCCTCAGCTGCACAGATGTCAGCCCAATTTTCCTAGAATTGTGCTGTGCATTAGAAGAGAAGGTGACCGGCTCTTGCACTTCAGTACTGGACTGTCTTTGAGGCTCAAGGAGCTGTTGTCATTCCCGTCTCCACATGCAGCTCCACGCGGTTGCCACATGCTGGAGTGTCTGCCATGAGCTACCCACCTCAACACCGACCTGGCCTGCCTTCCCTGCTCTTACTCCTCTTTTCTGGCTTTGTTCTCCTGGAGTCATGCAGAGGTTTCTTCCTGAGGTCATCAGGAGCTGTGAGTCTCCAGGAAGATGGAATAGGACTGGGACCAGCTCTCAGTACTGTACCTCTGCTCTTCCTTGTCTTCCCTGACACGAGCAGCTCTTTCTGGAGTGCTTGGAACAAGGAATCACCCTAGATGCAGTGGGCTGCGATGACTGAGGGGTACAGAGCACCGTTTTCGCCTTTCCCAATTCTGAAACCGTTGCCTGAGCCTGGGGCAAGTCTGAGCTCATAATTTTCTGTCATCCTGGTTCTCTGGCTTCCAGAGGGCCTGGGTTAGACCAGCTTGCTGTCCCTGTTTCAGTGGACATTATTCCAGCTATGCCCTGGCCCATTTTTATAATACAGCACATACTGTGTTTGCCTTCTGCTAGATCAACTGCTCTTCCTACCACCGAGAAGGCTGCCAGTGACCCAGCTGTGAAGCCAGCCACCTGTCTGGAAGCCTTTCGCCATCCCTTCTACAAGAGCATGTTCCAGTATCTTCTCCGCACCAAGTCTGCTCCCGAGGACGCCCCAGAGAGGTAGGAGGGTGCTGCAGGAGACTGCCACGAGGGTTTGGTTCAGCCAGCCAGCTCGGGGGGGGGCAGCACTGGGATTGCTGGGAAAGGCGTTAGACACTCTCATCGGAGGTGGGGTGGATTTGGTCTTCCCTGTGTTGGCTTTTCCAAGTGCTCAAAGGTCTTGTGGGGCAGGATAGGGATGGGCAGCCAGGGAAGTGGCTGAGAACAAGCCTTCAACAGTAACTCTTATGTTGCCCACAGGCTGATTCCACTTCGGCAGCTGCTGGGATCCCTGGCCAGCAGCCCACGGGTCGTGCAGTGTGCAGAGACTGTCCCTGTCCTACTGGAGCTCTTTTTCAGGGTGGTGGCAGAGGTGGGCCCTTCGGAGGGAGTTTGACTCCGAGTTGTACCGTGGGGATCTCTTGTTATGTGAAGCGCAGTCGCGGAAGTAAAATTGTTAAAACACTGCAGCTTCAACTGAGGGGTGCATGAGAGGAGCGTGGGATGGACTGATACTGGCATGAACCAGCACTGAGCTGGCTACTCAGTCCGGAGGAGCAGAAAAGCTCCATGGTGCAGTGTCAGGCTTCACACTGTTCTCTCAGCCAGCTGTAAAGGAGGTGGGTGAGAGCAGAATGAGTGCCTGATGCCTGCTTTGTGCACTGCTCCCCTCCTGCTAGATCGGGCTGTTTCTGTGCCAGCCATCCTATCTGGGTGGTTAGTTTGGGTTTTGGCAGCTGGAAGACACTGACGTTGCTGAACCTGAAGTTGTTTCTCAGTTTGCAGATGGACCGCTGATAAACCAGCTGGTGGTGCTGCTGCTGCAGAGGAGTGACGAGCTCTATGAGATCCCAGCGTTTAAAGATGACGTGTACAGGTGAGATGGGACAGGAGGCCCAGCCAAGCTCCCAGCCCTCCCACTGGCTGCAGCCTGGCAGCCCAGGAGCCTTTTCCATTGTGGCCCAATCCCTGCTGCAACACATCTTTGGAGGGTGCAAAATGCGAGCTGCACCTTCAGCCCTGCCCCAGCCCACATCCCTGGCAGTGTTCAAGGCCAGGCTGGATGGGGCTTTGGGCAACCTGGGCTGGTCTGCCCATGCCCATGGTTGAAACTAGATGGTCTTTAAGGTCCCTTCCAACCCAAACCTTTATGATTCTATGAAACATCCTGCATGTGCAGCTGCCGTGCCAGTAGCTGAGTGCTGCCAGCACCTCCTTGGTTTGGTGATGACCGCCTTGCCTGGGGTCTGAGCACTGCCCATCTTTCTCCTCCAGGGTGCTGGGCTCACAGCTGGTGATGCTCTGCAAGCTGCGCCCTGCGCTCGTCGTGGAACTGTCAACGGAGATTCTGGAGTTCTCGGGAACAGTCAGCAACATCCAGAGCAAGGAGGCCATCTTCACCCACATGGTAAGCAGGGCCTGCTTGCACAGGTTGCTCCAACTGGGGTGCAATCTGTCAGTCACCTTCCCTTTCCTCCTCTCCTCTGTCCTAGCATTAGCCGATTTGTTATTCCCTAAAAGTTATTCTGTTCCCTTTTATTCTGCTTACCCTGAGCACATGTGCCTCTGCTTCAGGTCTGGGCTATTGGAGAGTACATGTCTGTGTCCTACGACAAGCGCTGCACTGTGGAGCAGATTAACCGGTTCTTCGAGACTCTAGAGGCCATGCTATTTGAAATCACCCAGCTCCGACCACTGGCCAGCACCCCCAGCTATGCACCCCGCGCCATCAGTGTCCTAATGGCCACCTTGACCAAGTTGGCAGCTCGCAGCCAGGACTTGATCCCCAGGTGAGGAGAGATGGCAAGGGCTGAAACGTGCAGGTCTCGTGGGTCCACACACAAATGTTTGCTGGTGTTAATGGAACCTGGAACTGAAACAGGACGGAGGAGGCAAGCTGTGGGGGAGCACAGTTTGGGGAAGTGGCATTCATCTGCTGACTAGTGCTCTGTGCATCAGGAGGAGGGGGTGGGTAGCATCTGGTGTTTACACGCAACAGAATCTTTTGAGGCACACAGGCATAAATAGTGACCTTGCTGGGTGCAAAGGTTCTGCCAGCTGGTGTCCATATTCTTCTCTCCTGCAGGGTGTCCATGTTCCTGTCCAAGATGAGGACATTTGTGCAGAGCCCTGCTGTCACTGCTGTTTATTGCGAGGAGGACCTCGAGGAGATCCTTATCCGGGCAACTGAGCTCATGAACCTACTGAAGATGCCAAGTGTGGCTCAGTTTGTGTTCACGCCGCCTGTAGATGTGGCCAGTACACGGTTTCAGAGAGAGGTGAATGACTCCCTCCCTTTTGCTCTGAGGATTGTCACCCGTCTCCTAGAGCCAGCTCCTGGCTTCATGCCAGGGTGAGGGCATGAGGTTTCTGAGAGGCTCCAGCCTCTATCGTAACTCATCGGACACTGCCACTGCTTAGGGCTGAGGCCCTGCTCTGAACTGGAAACAAGGAACTGGAAATGATCGTGAATGACACAGAAAACAGGAATAAGTAGAGCTGAGGCAGCACTTCTGGTCTGAGGCTGTTTGTGTTTCTGTTTCGTAGCGCCTGTTGCTTTTCTGTCTCTTAAGGTGGTCTTATTTCTCCTGGCCAGTATGGATTGAAAATCCCAGTGTATGTATGTGAATGTGGCAGGAGGGTGAGTGCGTGCATCAGTACCCTGCCACCACGCCACGTCCCTTTGGAGGCGTCCTTCTTCCCTCCCCTCCTCTGACTTGTCTCTCCCCCGCTTCACCCTCGCTACACGCTGGCTGTGCCCGTGCTGCTTTTATTGCCTCTGCTTGCAGCAGATCAGCCAAGCAAAGGCCTGGGCGAGGTGGAGAAAGCAGAAGCGACTCCATTAAGTCTGCTGCCAGCCCTCACTGCTCTTCTCTCTCGCCATCAGAGCAAATGTGTCGAGATCCAAGAGACAGCTACCAGATGGGAGCTTAGAGAGATTTATTGATCCGGTTTCTTGTTGACACCAAGAGCATTTCTAAACACACATCAGCCCCTTGTCAAACAGGCGCCATGCTGCGTTCTGCATCTGCGTGAGAAGTTTATACACATTCGAGCTGTACAGTATTAACAAATGGGGAAAGGAAATACGTCCCACTGCTCTTCCCAGGAGAAGCAAGCCCTCATGCACACCAGTAAATAGCCGGGTTTATTTACAGTCTGTCTCAATACCTGACTGCACTGTAAGCAACATACAGCTCTGGGGCTGTCCCCCAGTCCAGGGGTGCCTGGAGAGCCAGGCTCTGGGCAGCAGAGGGTGGTGGTGGTACCACTGGATCTTGCCAGGGTGCAGCCCCAGTACTGTCTCGTGCAAACCAAGCCCTGGCGCCTGGGCAGAAGGGAGTAAGGAGTGCATGCGGTTTGCCCGTGGACTCTAGGCTGCCATTTCCCGCCTACAAACCTGCGGAGCTCCGCTGCGGGTGACAGGCCGACATACCTACTTGAATCAGTCGAGTGAATCACCAGGAGCCCCGTGGGGCCCTGAGCCTTTGCTCGCCTGCCTGGTACAGATGAGTCAGTGGCCGGAGGGATGCGCTGTTCCTCCCGGGGCGGCACCCCAGGCCGGCTGGCGTGAGCCTGGCCTAGCAGAGAAGCAAGGCACTAGTGTCTTGGTGAAGGTGCTTCGTCCACTTTGCTCTAGAAAAGGCAGTCCAGGCTGCGTTGAAATCCAGTAGTGAAATGTTTCCCTTGCGTGGCTTATCGTGACATCTCTCCTTCTGCAAAGTGCAAGACTAAGCACAGAAACCAAAACTACAGCAGTGAGGTTTAATTAAGGCCGACCCTGTTAAGCATCCCTTTTTTAGCATCACAGTCGTCGGAGCGCTGTAGTTGCGAGATGCCACGTGAACATCTGATTTGCTGCCAGAGCCTAGACCGTGCTGGTTTAAGTGCAGGGTGTGATGTAGGGCTTTGTAGCAGGCTGTTTGAATAGGGTTCATCTAAACTAGGTCTTGGTATCTGTCTATATGTGGAAATCAGGTCAGGTTTATTGGGTTAATGTGGCTAAAAGCACAGAGAGGACTTGGCAGGCAGGAGGTCGGGTGTGCAGGGGCCGGCCAGCCGCATGGTGGAGCTGGCACCTCGGCTCTGCTCACACCCTTGCTGTTGGCAGCTAGCTGCAGAGCTGTTTCTGGGATATTCAAGACTGATCTTCCAAAAGGAGGCTCTGCTGCTCATCGTCACCCATCAGCATGTCAGCAGCATACACTTCGGAGATGCTCTGGGCTGGGCAGGAAACTGGGCAGCCGTACAATGGCCTGGCAAAGCTGGAGGGAGAGGACCAGGACACCGTGCCAGGACGCTGCTGGGCTCGCTCAGGTCCCAGGTGGCACAAACCTGCCGTGCCGGGCTTGCAGGAGCCAGGGGCGGGCACGGAAGCACTAACGTGGCTGTAGCCCCTTGGAGAGGGCAACAGCTCCTGCGTGGGGAAATTCTGAGCTGTGAATGCCCCACACTGCAGGGTCAGTCCTGGGAGCCTTCTGCCAGGATCGTGGTGCCAGAGCCGGGCAATAAATCTGCTGCGTGAGCAAGGGCAAGAGAGTCCCTTTCCCCACGGGGCTCCCCCCAGGACTCACAGGGAAGTGCTGGTGTGTTAGCCCTTTGCTGTAGCTGCTCCCCGTCCCAAAGCAGGTCTGGGGGCAGTGTGACTGTAGCCCAGTAGCAGAAAGGCACCTGACTTGGGGTAGGGCACCAGGCTCCTAGCAAGGCATCCTGCCTTGCATTCTGCTCCCGGGGGCTTGTGCTGCCTTTGCCACCCCCAGAGCTGGGCACCCTGTTCCAGCCCAGTGTGCCAGCACCTCAGGTGGCCACTGCTACAGCAAAGCCCAGGCCTGCCCCACATGCTAATCTTTAAATCCCAAAGGTGTTTCAAGCCTTCTGTCTGCCAGCGTGGAAGATCACGCGGGGCTGCGAGCCTAGAAGAATAGAGGAGCCTACAGCCCCCAGGGGGGAGCAGTCCCTTTCTGCCCCCTGCCAGAGGGGAGAGAGGAACTAGAGGGCTCCCGAGAAGGATGACACAGGGTATAAGATGATGCTAGGCAATTGATCAGGAATGATGCTCCCAGCCAGTGCAGTAGAAGTGTGCACCACCCTTATCTGTCCTTTCATCCACTGCAGCACGGGGGCAAGGCGTCGAAAAGCAAATCGAGGGCAGTTGTGGAGTCCTGGTCCTCTCTCTTGTACTCAGGGCCTCCCCAAGGTCAGCCTTAACCAGAGCTGCACCCACAAGCTGCTGCAGAAGGGCCCTCGTACCACAAGGACTAGGAGGAAGAGGAGCTGGAACTGATTTTTTTGGCTATTTCCGTGTCCGACTTGGCAACCAGAAACCGCAGCTTCTTCCCTCCGGAGCGGATGAGGTCCACCGCACTGCAGAGAGCAGCAAAGGCAGAGAGGTGAATTCTGGCTGCCCACAGGCTGGCAGTCCCCCAGGAGCCTGCCACGTCACAGGCATCTGCAAAACACCCTCCACTTGCAAACCACCTGCACCCTCTGCTCGCGCCTGCCCAGCGTCACAAGCAGGGTCTGTTTCTTTTCCGCCTGTAGCTTTACGGGGAGCTTGGCCTTCGGGCAAGTGCTGCCAGGACGAGGGCAAATGAGCCCTGAGCTGCTCTGCCTCATGGGCACCTGAGCTCTGCCTCGGAGAGCCAGGCAGGGTCTGAGCTGCTTCATCCCGCAGCATTTCCCCAATGTGCTCTCCAGCATTTGCTCCCTCTTCCAAGGGAGCTCCCTTGGAAGCTGCCTTCCAAGCTGCCTTTCCCCCATCCCATGTCCCGGGCAGGTCACTCATCTCTCTGCAGCTTCCCTGTACCGCAGCATCCCCCGTGGCTTTGGCCAGGACCGTAGCACCAGGCACGGGGAGACCCTGTGCAGCTCTTTGCTGCCAAACAGCCGAAACCCTGGACTTCAGTATTGAGTGCCGCAGCGCCGATACCGGTCCGGGCCCTCCGGCGAGGTGCGACTCACCTTTGGTAGTCTGCCCCGATGAGGCTGGTGCCGTTGACAGCCAGGATGCGATCGCCGATGGAGAGCCTGCCGTCAGCAGCCGCGGGGCTGTCCTCAATCAGGGTGCGGATGTAGATCCCCGAGGAGCAGAGAGGAGTGTGCTGTTGGCAGGGAGAGGCGCTGAGCGACCGGCCAGGGTGGAGGGGACACAAAAGGTCTGCAGTCCCAAAGGGCTGAGCTCCCCAGGCAGGGTGACTGTTCCCCACGGGTAATCGGGTGCCTGATGCCAGGCGGGACCCTGGGGAATGTGGTGGCTGGGCACTGGGGACGGCGTCACTAACAGCGCCAGGAAGGAAATGCAGACCTTCAGTTTTATATCAGTTTATACACAGAAAGGAGAGGTGGGGGCAATCTTTTCTTGTTCAGTTTAATTAAGAGTAAAGCATTGTTAACCTGCAGCCGTGTTGTGCTGGGAGCTCTGTGCTCGCGGCTGTCCCGGGGGCTCTGTGCCCTCTTTCCTTCTGACTGTCAGTGACAGGCCACTCAGTAAGATGAGCCACCGCACTAAGCCAGATTGCAGTGCCGCCTTACGCAGGAGCAGGGAGAGCAGCAATGCTGGCACTGGCGGAGCTGTTCTGGCACCCCGTGAGCCTCCCCGCTCCCCTCGCTTCCCTCGCCACCCGCTGAAGGGCGGAGGAAGGAAAATGACTCAGACGAGGTCTTTCCATTAGAGTACTGAGCCTGTTTGCTCTCTCCAGCTGCAGGACAGCTGTGATGGACTTTGCGTGCACATCACAGCAACCCAGGAGCAGATATCTGCTCCTCCCTAGAGATCACTCTGTGCCTCATTTTCCCCAGGAGAAGCTGCCTAGTCCCCTGGGAAGCCATTAGCTTGTTATCTTTTCTTGGGGTATAAAAAATGTCCCACATGTCCCACTCCAGGTACCTGGAGCAGCATCAGCCCTGTCCCGCAGTCAGTGTGAACTCACCAAGCCATCAATCAGCCCCATCCCCAGCCCGACGGGCCCTCTCTCCAGCTCCACCACAAAGACGTAGCAAAAGTCATCAGTGGCAGAACTGCGGCTGGAAGATTCCGGCGTGGGGTAGTCGTAGGGGGTCGGTGAGCATCCTGGCAGGGGAGAGACAGGCTTACTACTCTGGCATCACCCAAACCCAGCCTCACAACCTCCCACAGGAAGCTGCACCCCAAAACCCCGTCGAAGCAGACCCATGGTTGCCCCAGAGCTGGTCTTCTGCTGGGGCAGGAGCTGGATGAGATGCTCCGTCTGCTCTCACCTGCCCTGTCCAAGCATGGTTCCCTGCAGGAACCGTGTGTACAGGGAGGGCTGTGCAGAACAGCAACAAGCACCCTCGTGCCCCAGTGCTGCACCCCCAAAGCAGGGCAGGACCAGCATTCAGTACCTTCGGGGGTGCTGCCTTTGGTGCCATTCATTCCATTCCTTCGGGGGTCCTGCAGTCCCTTGCTGGTGCCTTGCGGAGACTCTGGGCTCCCGAAGTCGAAGTTCAGGGGGGTGGTGGGTGGCGTCAGCAGGCAGGAGGGGTCTGTGGGTGCTGTGCCAGCCTTGGAGGCTGGACCTCTGCCCAGCTGCAGCTGCTTGAGCTTCTCCTGGAGCTGCAGCTCGCCGGCGGGGTGCTCGCAGGGACAGCCGTTAGTGGCCAGGCAGAGCGGGGGGCCCCCCTCTACCTCCGGCTCGGCACAGCCCCCCAGGGAGCAGTAGTCCTCCTGGGTGGCAGTGCTCCCCAGGGCAGCAGCCAGGCTCTCGTTCACCTCCAAGACATCTGGTGTTGTGCATGCCTCTTTCTTAAGGAGAAAAATGCTCTGTGGGAACCCCCACGGGTGCTTTCCACACCCTGCCTGAGCCCCCCCACCCTGTCTGCTTTGCAGGCAGGATGGCTGTTGGCTCCAGCCAAAGCCTTGGCAATTCGGACGCTGCCAGGGCTTTGTCCTGGCTTCCCAGCACGGCTCCCACACCCCAGTTTGGCAGTCAGAAACATGCTGGGGACCCTCACAGCCAGCCAGGAGGGGACTCCTGGTCATGTCCCTGCTGGGGGATGCCATGGGAGGGGGGACACAGGGAGAGCATGGCTCCTCCTGTGGCCCCAGAGCTGGGTGATATGGCCCCAGGGTGACAGGAGGATGTAGCAGTGCCTGTGGGTGCTGCAGCCGATAGGGACAGGGCAGGAGAGAAGGGGACCTGCTGGAGGGATGTCCTCCCCAGGGAGCTGGAGGCGAATGGCAGTTGAGCTTAGCACCCACAGCACGTCTCAACCTCCTGTGCTTTAGAGGCATTAGCTAATTAGTGCTTCTGTGTGAGCCTGCCTGCCTACACAGGCAGGGTGCAGGGCAGGGGGAGGATGGTGGAACATGCAGGGAGAAGGGGAGCTCTGCCTGCAGAGAGCCCCTTTTCATCCCTCTTCCCCACTAACGAGATTGCTGGGACGAGCCTGTCCTTCCAGCTCACCTTCTCGCACCCCCAGGCCGGGGGATTAGCAGCACTAATCCTTCCAGCAGCTCTACGTGAGGGCATTGCTGCAGTGAGGGCAGCAGGCGAGGGCAGCGAGCCCTTGGCACCGGGCTTGGAGGGGCTCCAGAGGGACCTGAGACCCTCCCGCCCACCCAGGAGAGGTACAGCCCCTCCGTGGGGTACAGGCTACCTTTGGGGGTGCTGAGCCTGGCCCCTCGCTGGCCTGGGGGCTCTTGCTCTGCAGGCTCCAGAGGAAGTGGCGGATGTAGAGGAGGTGCCGGTAGATGTTGTCGTCCAAGGTCTCCACCTCCAGATCCACTTTGAAGCCCCCGCTGGGCAGGATGATGGGTGGGTGGTTGTCAAAGGACTCCAGCATCTCATCTGAAAGGCAGAGGGAGGGAGGCTAGCACTGACCGGGGCTGTACCCCGCTCCTGCCCCCCAGCTCTCAGTCATGTGGGGTCTCCCAGCCAGGACTGGGGACACAGTGAGCTGCGAGGCAACAGCATCCCTCACCTGGGGACACAGAAAGGGCCTGAGCCCTTCTGAGCACGCCTGTACACCCCAAGGTGGCACTGGGATGAACTGGAGGGTCTCTCAAAGGACCCATTTCTTATGGATGACCCAGTCCCAGCTGAGTGTTCAAGGAGAACTGAGTCCCGGGGAGGGGAAGAGAATTGGCAGTTTGGTCTGTACATAAAAACCTTGGAGGGAGCCTGCGGGTGACCGGAGCACGGTGACCAGAGCAGCGCCGAGCGCGAAGCCAGGGGCTCACCGGGCTGGAAGGTGGCCAGGCTCTCCTCCTCGCCGGGCTGCCACGCTGCGATGCAGCCCATGTCCGTCACCGCCTGGCACTGGCTCAGCACCCGGTGGAGCTGCACGGGGCTCAGCGCCGGGAACTCAGCTCGCAGGGATGGCCAGGTCATCTGAGCCAGGAGACAAGAGCGTGGGGCAAACGGCAGAGGTGAGGAGCCGCTTTCTCTGAGGGTTAGGGGCTCGCGAGGGGGGTGGGAGGGAGAGGCAGTGTGAGCCCCCAGCACCCCTCACCTGGGCCAGCTGGGAGCCAGGCATGGCCAGCAGGTTGGCCACGCTGGCAAGTTTGGCGAAGAACTGGTTGGCGAGCTGCTCGAAGCCGGCGCCACGCAGCCAGTCCAGGAGCAGGCGCACGCTGGCCCGCAGCTTCACCCCCTGGGACCAGTGGAAGCAGCCGAGCGAGGAGCCTGCGGAAGCAGAGCATCCATCAGCGCGTCAGGAAACAGCCCCCTGGCCCCCCATCTTTTGGCTGCAGCCCAGCCTCTGCCCCAGGAGTAGGGCTGCCCCAGGGCAGTGAAATAAATCCGTGGTTAACGTTCCCAGTGTCCCTCACTGTAACCCCAGGAGGTGGCTGGACCTTGCCTGGTGCTAACAGCAGGCCATGGGGCTGCTGTGTTAATGAGGGCTAACGAACACCATCCTGCTCCTCGGTTACAAAGCAGGCTGCAGTAGTTTATTAATGAGCTGCCCTCCAAATTGTTCTCAGCCTCCTCTGCTAAGGCTCACATGGGCAGTGCTGTTGCAGAGGGTGAGGATGGGGCATTCATAGGGTTAAAGCCCTCCTGGGAATGGGGACACTGGAGACAGCAGCTGGGTCAGTGCAATGGGGACAGGGAGGGTCTGCTCAGGGACAGCTTGGCATCAGCCTGACTGTGGATGGGCCCAGGAAGAGAAGCCAGGGCAAAAGCCAGATCCGTATGAGAAGGTACCCTAGAGGGACCAGGGGGTGGAGGGATGAGGAAGCAAACTTGCGTGGACTCAGCAGATGGGTTTGTGCTTTGTCTCCCCACAACAGTGGTGAGACTTGCCCATCTCCAGACCCCTCAAGCTGCCTGAAGCCCCCTCTCTCCTGTACACCCCAAGGTGGCACTGGGATGAACTGGAGGGTCTCTCAAAGGACCCATTTCTTACGGATGACCCAGTCCCAGCTGGGTGTTCAAGGAAAACTGACCCTTGTCCAGGAGCTGGTTGAAGAGCAGGGTGTTGGAGAAGAAGAAGAGGTAGGCGAACATCTGAGAGGTGATCTCAGGGTGCACTTCGTACTGTTGGAGCAGGTCCAGCGCCGCCTGGTAGATGAGCACGACCCTGTGGAGCTCCTCAGGCAGCGGTGGGGACGCCCGCCAGCTCTCCCGGCACTCGTTCTGGAAGGGGTTGCACTCCAGCAGGGCAGGGAGCGACACGTACAGACACTGCAGAGAGAGCGGCAAGTTCACAGCAGACTGATTTGGGGTTTTTTTTGGCGTGAGCCAAACCCTTTCAACCCTGTCACCTCCGCAAGCTGAGCAAATGCCGCTGGCGCTGCTCCAGCAAGGGGCTGACCCTGCTTACCCCCACCTCGATGCGTTCCAGTGTTGTGCAAGTGTTTAAAAAGCTAAAAATTAATGTGTCTGCTGCTTTTAGCAGTTGGAGGTGACAACACGGGACGGTTCAGCTAAAGAGACCTGAAAACTGATCTGAACCGAAGCAGCAGCCGATCAGCTGGGCACGAGGGTGAAAGAAAAGCCGGGGCCGATGATCTTTCCCTGTTGCAGTACCTAGCACCCACCTCTGCCAAGGCGAAGGGAGAGGCGAGGGTGCTGGGGAGGAGGGCGCTGCTCTGGCAGAGCGGGGCAGCAGCAACTCCCGCATCCCTGTGCGCCCACGCCAGCGGACAGGCAGGGCCGTCCCGCACACAGCAGCCTTTCTCCTGCCTCACACTGCCCGCTCTGTTCCCCGCTCCCGATGCCACCCGGCTCTCGCGGTCCAACGGTGACGGTCCAGGGGCCCCTTTCCATCGCGCCCTGAATCGCACCATTATGCCGCGCTGGCTGGAGCCGAGCAGCTCTCCCCAAACGCCTCCCCCGAGCCGCTGCACTGCAGGCAGGGAAACACGCCGCAGTAATTCAATACTTTTCCTGGGCTGTGACCAAAAATCGGGGCACTTCGGCCCAAAGGAAAACACCTCAGCGTGATGCAACTGCCAAAGAGTAAAAGCTTAAAAAAAAACCCTCCCGCACAGCCCAAGAGCTGCTGGGGATGCTCACGCTGGCCCTGTGGGATGTGCCGCCCTCCCCAGGGAGCACATACCTTGGAGATGTAGTAGACGCACTGCTGGAAGGTGTACATGATCACCTCCTCCAGCACCGTCATCGCCTCCTCGCTGGCTGTGATGGTCGAGGAGAACAGAGACTCCTTGGAGCCTACGGCGCAGAGAGGAGAATGAAGGAGCTAACCGGCAGCAGCAAGGTGGGCAAATTCACCGCTCCCCAGATTCCCAGGGTGGGGGTAATTAGTGCTCCTGGGCTGTCATCACCACCACAGTGTCCCTCAACAGAAGCGCAGAGGCTCCTCTTGCAGCAGAGAGCGCCCGCCTGCCGTCCCCCACGGCTCACAGCGCTGCCGGCAGCCCAGGGCTGCACCCCTCCTTCCAGCGCCCTGCCTGCCTGCGAACGTGTTAACTTGCTGCACGGACCAGAAGGTTTCTGAGACTGATTTAATCCCTTTGGCTTTTTCTTTCATTCCGTCTGTCTTTCTGCTGGTATCAACATGGGCTCCCCCGTGAGCAATTCTGCAGGGCTGCCTGAAAACCCTGGTGCCCTTGCAGCAGCGGGGGGGGGGGGCAGAAAGCCACCCCCGAGCAATAACCACAAGCTGCCGTGGTGGAAAGGGGAGGCTCGGCTGCGAGCTCAAAACACAACCCGGCCCAGAAGCTGAGCAGCACCACGGCACGGCGCGAGGCTGCTCGTCCCGCACAGATTACCCCAGCCTGCACCGCGGAGACGTCCCTGCTGATGAGGATTACGGGGGTTAAAGGAGCATCTCGGGGTCACTGACCACCGCCTGCGGGTGAGGATTAGCAGAGCAAAGTCGCTCCGGCCGGAGAAGCAAGCGGGGTGCTGCGTCCAGCCCTACCTCTGACATCCAGCTCCTCCTCCATGGTCTGGATGTAGGTGGGCGATTTCTGCTGGACAAAGTAGAGAACCTCAATGGCGTTGGCCATCCAGAAGAGGATGTGCTGCAGGTCCGGGAGAAGGTCCGTGATGGTGAAGCAGGACAGGGTGGCAGGGTCCTGGCTGGGGAGACACAGTGGGTGTTACAGCTGCTGCTCCTCAGCATCCCCACTCGAGCTTTTGGGGAGAAAACAGCCAGCCTGGGGCAATGCCAGGAGAGCGTTTGCACCCCCCCACCCCCAAGTCCAGCACCTCTTAGGAAGAAAGACCCTTTGCAAGGAAAATTCTGGTGGTTCTTGCTCTACAAGACAGCAAAGGGGACCCAGCAGGGTCCGGGCTGGCCAAAGGCCGCCTGGCCTTTCTGGGGTGCCAGTTCGGGGGAGAGGGACTCCCCCGATGCAGCTGAGCTGCAGTAAACACTCATGGCTGAAGAGCAGCTCTCCCCAAGAAGTATGTGCTGTTCCTGCCAGCGCTGGATGGTTAAACCCAGCCTGCCTGCGCTGGGCTGTACAAAAATAAAACAAAATAAATAAAAGCATCTGGGAAGTTTCTCAACTGCTGAACCACTTTTTCCTGCTATAGGAAAGGCCTGGGAAGCATCTTCAGAGCTTGTCCTAAAGGAGAGCTCACAGCAACCACCAACAGTTTTTCCAGATGCTGCTTTGGAGCCTGGATTTTGGAAATGGCTGGGAAGCCAGCCCCGAACCCGGCTGGGAGCCAGCCCCCTGCACCACTGTGACAGCCCCAGAGAGGTGCTCCCCACTCCCGGACACCGTGTGCCACCATCCCTGGATATACACATGCAAAGCCAACCCTGTCCTCACTCCACGGGATGTCTTCAGCATGAATGGGGTGACACTTCACGCTGGAGCTGTCCCTGCTACATCACTCTAGGGTGCTGAAGCTCCATGTGCAAAGCCTTGGCTTGGACTTGGACTGGAGAAGACCCCCAGAGCTGCTGCAGGTCCTATTCTCCCCCAAGCCTGCCTGCTTTTCCAGCCCCACACATTCCCAAGCAGGGTCCTTGCAAGAACCGTGGTGAAAGGACCAGAGTCAAATGCACAGGACTGAGCAGGAATCTCGGCGTGCATGGGTGCTGCGGGGGGGTGGCTATAACCAGTAATGGGCTCCCCTTGCTTGTGGAAGAACTACTGGTTTGAATTCTCCACGTTTCAGGGCAAAATGAGGAGGGGCAGAGGGTTGCACTTACTGCTGGGACTGCTTCTCAGCCAGCTCCCGCGTCCGCTCCTGGGCAGGGAGAGAAGGGAAAAGCAAAATGAAAAACAGTGGGACGGGGCAGCACGAGCACTGCCCCAACCAGCACCCACTGCTGCCAGGCTGGGGGAAGCCCCCCGGGGGGCTCCAGCAACAACCCCACCCCACCAACACCCCCATGCCACCACCGACTGACCCACACAGTCCTCTGGATCATTTTGGCCACTTTGAGCAGCAGTTGCCCGAAGTCGCCCGGCTCAAAGCTGGTGGCCGAGTGCTGGATGCAGAGGCAGAGCAGGAAGGCGGGGGTCAGCTTGTGGTCATCCCCCCCCGGCTCAATGAGGGTCATAATGCGCCGCAGGAGCACGTCCTCGGCCGCCGGCTCGAACTCCAGCAGCAGCTTTCTGCGGGGTGTCCTAGGGCCGCCGACGGGCAACGGGCCCCGTTTTTTGGTGGCAAGGTCCTTCTCCCTCAGCAGGCTGCCGCATGCCCCGCAGATGGGAGAGCCCTGGGGGACGGCAGGGTGCAGGGTTCGCAGCCTCAGCAGGGTCTGCGCCGGCAGCGGCTGCGCCTTCATGGGGTCCTTGTAGAGGAGCAGGTAGTAGAGCCCGAGGGAGAGGAGGTCCCCGTGCCGCAGGACAACTGTCCGGGCCACCTCGGCGAAGTTGACAGAGATGCCAGCACCAGCGATGGGCTCCAGCACCAGCTTCTCCTCTGAGCGATGCCGGGAAGGTCGGAGCTTCTTGATGGTGCAGTGCAGGGGCAAGATGTCGGGGGCCGACAGGCTGATGCTGGGCTTGCTCGCCTGCGTCCTCTGGCCCACCGTGTGCTGCTCGCGGTTCAGCAGGTAAACCAAGCTGTCCTGCCAAGCGGGGAGATGCAGCATGAACCGGGGAGGGGAGGGAGAAGGGGCCCTCCTACCCGCCATGCAGTGGGTGCTGCAGCCTCCCGCTGCCCCCAGCTGTGCCCCCACCTGCTGCGCCTCTGCATGGCAGAAACACGTTTCTCTTTTCCTCGCCGCCGAGCAGAACAGCAGCGATCCCTGCTTTGGGACCGCTAATAAATGGGCACAATATCTTTGGGCATGCAGTACGTGGGGCTGCTTTGGGGATAAAGGGCTCTCCCTCCACATGTCACCGCCCCCCTGCTTCCCAAAGCAGCTGCTTCCCACCTTCTTTCTCCAGACTGCAGCGATGCCTGCACCCCTCTGCCCAGGTGAGGATGGTGGGACCCCAGTCAGAGCAGCCGCTCCCTTCCCTGCCTCCCCTCCAGCCTGCCCGCACACCCCGAGGGAGCTGCCACAACCACCCCGTGCCTCAGTTTCCCCAGCTGTACTAACGGGATGGCTGCAGTGCCAGTGTCACCCCTCCGGAGAGCTTGGAACAGCCAGGTCCTCAACGGGGACAGAGTGGCCATTAACTACAAGGGCCATCCCATTCCTCTCCAGTTCCCCAAGCGCCTCCAGCGCTGGGGAGCAGGGGCGCCCATTCGCGCTGTCTCCTTGCTGCCTCTCATTACGTTTGCCCCTAACGAAGCAGCCAGTGGGGACGGGGCAACTCAGCCATCACCCCCCAAACCGGGCCTGCCTTGTGCCGGGGCAGGGGTGCTGCTGCGGGACTTCCCCCGTGCCCCCCCCCCCGGGGCTTTCCCCGGGGGGTCGGGGGTCCCGGCTCCGCGCCCCCCCCAAGCTTGGGGACAGACTTGGGGACAAGTCCTAAGCCGGCACCGCTTGTTCTTTATAGGATGCTCCTCCGCGCCACTACCCCCGTACCCCAGCAGCTCCGGCCATGCAAGCAGCCCCCCCTTCCCCGGGGCTCGGAGAGGGGGGTAGAGAAGAGCGGGGGGTGCCGGGGGGTGAGCGGGAAGCTGCGCGGTGCTTACATGCTGCTGGCTGTAGCCCTGNCCCCGCGCCCGCTGCCGCTGCAGCTTCCGCGCTTGGGCGTTGATGCCTGCGGGGATGGGGGTAGGGGGAGAGCAGCGTTCAGCTCCCGCCCCCCAGCTCCGACACCCCCTGGGACCCCCGCGGCCGCAGCACCCTCCGTCTGGAGGGATGCTG
>VWZZ01000866.1:126065-138992 GCA_013399095.1 Psophia crepitans | reverse complement strand
CGGAAGCGGGGATGGAGCAGCCGAAAGCCCGCCCGGGACCACACACCCTCCCTGGGCTGATGTCCCCTGCCCTCCACGAAGGGTGACGCCAGGACACCAACGCAAGGAGTTTGGTGCTCTGATGCCATCGCCGAAAAGGGGGTGCCCCAGTCCTCCCCAGCCCCCAAACCCCACTGACCAGGGGGCAGCCAGGCCGGGCTCAGTGTCTGCAGCATCCCCCACGCACCCGGGCCGAGCTGGCAGGGCTGGGAGGGGGAGAGGATATCGGTGCTAGAAAGAAATTTGGCTCAATCTTTGCAAGAAAAGAGGAAAAAAAAGAAAAAAGAAAAAAAAAAGAGCCTGGATGCTGCTTTGGGGCCTTCAGCGCTCAGTGGCCAGTGGCAAGCAGGAGCTGCAGGGAGCCCCCCCAGCCCCCTGAGCATCAGCCAGGCATGGGAGCTGTGAGCTGCAGTGGAGCCTGCCCGCCGGGCTGCCTGCCTGCCTGCCTGCCTGCCTGCCTGCCGCAGGAACAAGCTGTAATTAACTTTTCCCAAGCATCAAAACGGGCAGAGCTGTCCGCAAGATGAATGGGAGCCGGAGCAAACGAATAGGCCTGGCCGAGCTGCAAAAGCAGCCCCTTGTGTGGTGTCCCCAGCACCGGCAGGGTCCCCGCGGGCCCCTCTGTGCTGCAAGCGTGGCTCGAGCTCTGCAGAAGAAAGGAGAAGCTGCAGGTCAGATGGGCGATGCTCGTACCTCGGGTGGGCAGCCTCCTGGGTGCGGGTCACCGGCATTCGGGAAGGATGAAGGGAGAGAGAAAAGACCTACAGGATTTCCTTGTGGGAGCGGCACTGCAGCGGTGTCGGTGCAGCATGGAGCCAGAGCCCCACTCACAGCTTCGGACAGTGAGATGTGGGGACAGCCAGCGGGATGCAGGGACAGCCGAGTGGAGAGCCTAGTGCCCAGGGCTGCTTAAAGGGACACTCACAAGCCCAGACCCAGAAAAAAAAATAATTGTCATCTGCCTTATTTGGTGAGGAACGGGCTGCCAGTTCTGAAATACATTTTTTTGTTTGTTTGTTTAAATGAAGTGCTCCTTTGCTGGGAAAATGAAAGAGATGGGGATGGGGAGGGGGGGGGTGGGAGAAGGAGAAAATAGCCCCTGCTGTTTACATGCCTTGGGATTAGGGCAAGGCATGGCCAAGCCACCCTGAGCGGTCCAGTGCCTTGCATCATCCTTAAAAAGGCAATCGGCGCTGCTCACATCCCCATTACGGCCAGCGGCACGGCACGGACGCCTGCATCCTGCAAATGTGAATTCCAGGGCGTGCAACAAGCCTGTCCGGGTAGAGGCACGGCCCAAGCTGTGCTGCTGGGGATGCCAAAGGTCACCCCAAATATGTTTGCAGGAGGCCCTGGCTCCCCCCAAGGGCCCTGTCCCCAACCCACAGCATGGAAATGGGCCAAAGAGATGAAGGATGGCTGGAGCGATGCAGGTCCCAGCCTGGTCCGTGAGAACGGAGGAGGAGGGGGTCTGGATCCTGGGGAGCAGCGATTGCTGGAGCTCATTGCACTGGGAGGGAGCGGGGGCTGCTGAAACGGGGGTCCCACCGCCCAGAAACATGCCATCACCGGTCCCTTATCTAGGGGGAAGGAAGCTTCTGTATTTATTTTGTGTAGGAAAAAGCTGCTTTTCTACTGCTGATAGAGCCCCTGTCACAGGCTCCCCACTAACCCCGGAGCTGTGCTGGAAAGATAAACACAGCTCTTTTCCTGAGCATAACAAAGTCCCTCCATAAAACGGGTTATTTATTTTTCAGTCCTCCTGGTACCGTTTTCTCCTCCCCAGTGCGTGCAGGCTATCCCACCCAAAACACTGCAGGAGCATCTCAGGCAGCGCGGCCGGGGCAGAGCCAGCAGCTGCTGAAGCCTCGCGGCGATGCAGGTGGGAGCAGGGCAGGATTGCACCCTGTCCCATAGGGAGAGCTGGGCACCCAGGCAGGGGCACCCCGCACCCCCCCGGGCCAGCCCCCATGTTGCTGCTGCCTCTAAACCCATCCTGCATCCCAGGGAGAAACCTGCCAGTTGTGGTGCCTGGGGTCTTGGCTGGGATTTGCCTCCTTTTAAGAGTTTCCCTTTTCCTGGCTGAGAAATAAAACAGTCAATAAATAACTCCATGGGCTCTGGGAAGGAAGAAATGCTTTGAATTTACCCAGGAGGGGCTAATGCCAGGCTCGTCCTTCCGAATGTAATTGCTGCACAGACCCTGCCGGGAATCCTCCCTGGACACAGTCGTGCTGAGGTGTATCAAAGCCAGATGCTCAGAGGTACCTGGCAGAGCATCCTTTAATGTAACAGGCTTCACTCCTAAGTTCCTAGAGGTGCGCACGCCTCCCAGGAAAGCCCCGGCAAGCTCAGGACACGCTGCAAAATGGGGCTGTTTGGGAAGATGAATGCCATACAGATGCCAAGTGCTGCACCGCTGTCCCAGCACCCCCCAGTCCGCAGGCGTTGTCCCCAGACGCTCCCCAGCCGCTGCCCTGTCGCCCCCCAAAAGGGAGGGCCAGGGTAGCAATGAGAAAGGCCGTCGACCTCGTTTGCTGCAGAGATGCTCTACCTGTGCTGCTAATTAGTGGCATGAGGAGTGAGCACCTTCCTCTCCAGTGGGAAGCAGCTAATAAACTAATTAGGATAATGGGTAACTGAGCAGATAAAACTCTTAAGCTATTTGCTGACAGGCTATGGATGGGTGTGGAGCCTTTCCCCCAGCTACCAGCTCAGCAGCAGGGTGAGCAGTGATGCACCAGCCTCCGTGACACCAGTGGTCCCAGTCCTGCTGCTCCAGTGATGCTCTGTGTGGGGAAGGGCCCTGCAGGTATTTCCCTGGGGATCCTGCTTTGCAGCATTCCTGTTTGTTTGGGGGCTTTTCCGAGGGAGCTGCAAACCCAAAGTCCCTTTATTTTTTTTGCACAGATGCTATTTTTTTCCACACCAGTATCCAACAATGATGGGCAGGCAGCTCATGCTTGGCAAGAGGACCTCTGCCAGCTTGATACTGGTGGCAAGGGTGACCCTGGTGGAAAAGACTCACAGTCAGTCCCCATCACACCAGGGATTTTGTGTTTCTTTGAGGTGCTGGATGAAGGGGAAGCAGATGCCTCATATGCTGCATCACTCTCAACCATCCCTGACAGCTTGCAGGTGGGGTGGGAAAGTGTAGTCCCAGTTCTGCAGCACCCCTTTGGGCAGTGCCTCTGGCACGGGGCAAGACTGGTGACAACGCCTGCTGCCAAAATAAAGGGCTGAAGAAGTGAGACTTTTAATGGGTAGAAAAATAAGGGGTGTGTAGTCTGCAAAGCAGACAGACTAAATAAATGTGGGTGTAGGTTTTCTGTCTCAGAAGAGCTTGGTCAGCTATGGAAAATGCCTGAAGGTTAAAGAACGAGGAATTTCCACCACCCCACCCAGGAGCACTGAAACAAATGAAGCGATATCTATATAGAAAGTGTAACGGGCTTATTTCCAGATCCAGGGCACACGATCCGGTCAGGAACTGCTCCTCCATCAGAAATCACTGAAAGGTGCCAAGCCCAGGCCAGCTTGGTGCTGCCTGCCCCCGTGCTGGGCAGCCTGGAGCCTGCCTCTTCGCTGGCCTGCGTGGGAGCTTTGCCATTTTCATGGCTGCCAGCCCACCCAGGATCCAGGTCACGGGTGGGAATGCTGCTTCCCACATCTGAGGGGGAGAATGTGAGGCTGAGAGTTGATGTGACCTTGGGCTCAGGCAGGGAACTGCCATGTGGCCTTCCCCACTGCGTGCTATAACCATCGCACTTGGATCTTGCCCTTTCCTCTATTCAAAAGAAGCTGTTTTTAGAGTCACCGCTCTCCCGAAGTGCTTAAAGGTGCTCTGATCCCGGCTGGAGAAAGCTGAAGAGCAGAGCATCCGCCTTTACAACTCCCTCCCTGGCCTGAGCCCCTTTCTCTCCATTCGCATCACACGTGCAGCGAGCTGGGACTGTCCCCATAGTGTCCCCTCCCTGGGCAGGACAAGGACCAGCCACAGCGAGGGATGGAGGGAGCCCTGTCTTGCCAATTCAAAGCAGGAGGTGAGCCCATCCTTGGTTCCCTGGGCTGAGGGGCACCCACCCACAACACCAGCACCCCCCAAAGCTGCAAACTCCACACACAGATTTTTTTTGAGGCACCCAGGAAAAATTGCAATCTGCAGCTGGTGGGACCCCAGCAGCATCTGCTCTCCCCCGAAATGCCCACGGCTGGTTGCCTTCGTGGCTCCTTCCAGCCCTCGTTAAAGCGGATGGGAAAGGAGCCCTGACCGCGCTGGTGTGGGATGGGTTGGGCCATCTGTTCTGCTGCTGGTGGGGGGGACCTTGGCTCTCGTTTGCCGAGCGCCCGGTGTAATCCTGCATCACCATCAGTGAGTTCTGACAATCACATCGCTTTCCTACAGGTGTGGGGAACCACTCAGTGCCCATCCCAGAAAACCCCCCACCCCGGGCAATGCCTCCTGAGCCTGATCCAGCTCCCTCCATCAGCAGGTCAGACCCATCAAGGGCATCGTGCAATTAAAACCCCCTGATTTTTAAACCTTTCCATCCTTGTCCTCACAGGGCTTTTGGCTGAGGGCAGAAGGATGGAAACTTCATTACTCTGCACTGGGGTCACTTATTAACCTGCTAGTTCCTAATGATGCGCTTATCTCCTCCTGCCAGCCCTGGGCTCAGTCTGGCACCTCCAGGGGGGCTCTCCTGCCCTACATTGCTCTCTCTTCATTAGCTTTTAATTTTGTTTAATTGCTCCTGCAGATGTGCCCGGGGTGCCTCTGTCTGGGGGGATGCACGTGGGGAGGGGAGGCAGGTGGTGCGGGGGAATGCGACAGTGCTCTGCTGACCACGGAGCTGCACCCAGGTCTGGAACGCCGTGATGCTGGTTCACAGTGACACTGATGGTCTTGCCTGCTGCCTGTGGGAATTTGCTGTGGACCCCTTGACTGGCTGGGGTAAATATCTGAGGTCTCCTATGCAGGAGAGCAGTGAATGTCAACTCTACTCAAGAGTTTCCCAGCTGAAACACAGCTCTCCTCCCACCCAGCACCTGCACCACCCCCCGATATCCAAAGCACAGGCAAAGCTACTGGTGTGGGGGTGCATCTCCTGCAGGCAGCTCGGGGGGACCATAGCCACCCAGACCCTCACCCTGCCCCACGCCGGGCTCTGACCTGCAGTGGTGGTGTCCACATCCCTGGCTGCCAGTTGCTCCACCTCTGCCCTCTTGCGCAGCTCCAGCCGCCGTGCAAAGCCCTCCCTGGGCTTCCAGAGGTCCTGAATAAGCAGTGGCTTCTCATGGTCACCCAGGACCCTCAGCCCCTCTGTCTGCCACTGTTTCTCAGGGCCCTCAAACTTCCCGATGACATCGCACAGGGCATACTGCCCGGCACTGAGCTGGCTCAGCCCGTAGCGCTCCAGGGCTTCCTTCACCAGCTCCCGTGCGCTCGAGCTGCCCGTGGCCAGCACGCTCTTGTAGTTGGTGCCCGCGCAGATGTTGCCCCCGAAGATCTTCAGGACACCAGGGGCAGAGAGCTGTGTGGAGAGCTCAGCCGGGTCATCCTCGCCGGCTGCCGGGGAAGCGGAGGTTGAGCTCCGGTCCTTGTAACTCAGTGTCCGGTACAAGACTTGGGAGAAAATCCGGCTCTGGCGCTTCAGCCGGTTCTTGGATGGTGGAGCCATGGTGGAGGAGGAGGACCCATAAAACATCGTGCGTGAGGTCGTCATGAGGCACAGCTGGGCAGGGAAGAGGAAAAAGGGAGAGATCAGTGGTTTGGAGGCCAGATGTACAGCAGGGAAGAGCAAGCAGGAGCTGGCTGGTGGCTGCGGAGGAGCCACTGTCACCTCCAAGGTGGAAAGAGACGGCAGCGAGGGAGGGCCATTTCCCTTGTGCTACCCAAAACACTAGCAGCCAAGCTCAGCTGGGCTCCCTGGCATCAGCACGGTTACCCAGGATGGACTTGTCCCTGAAAACAAAGCCTGGAGTGATCCCAAATTTCTCTGTTGTGTGTATTAAGAGGTCCCTCCTGCCCAAGGAAAATGCAGCGGGAGGTGAGCGGAGCTCAGCAGGACTTGGCGGTGCCCATCCTGGTCAGGAGCCAAGGCATCAGGAGTTACTTTCACTAACGAGTTTACGGAGCAATCCCATTTTTTAGAGGTGACACAGAAAGCCCAAATGCAAATTGAATCATTCTGAGGTCACTGCTAAATGCTTTTGCTCACCAAGATGCACAGGGTGAAAATGGGCTTTAATTAGCCTTTCTAAAAATGTCCTGACTTCGGCAAGTCTCTTGGCTGTTGCTAGTTTGCAGAGGATGTTAAAGCACGTGGTGGCATCACTAACAACGCTGCCCTTGTCACGTTAGCCAGGGCAGGGTGGCTTGGGGTGGCCCTGGACAGGCAGTGACCAGAGGAGACGTGGCCATGGCCATGCAACCGCTCCTGGTGCACCTTGGTCACCAGGAATGGGCTGGAAAACATGACGGTCTTCAGGCTTTAGGCAGACACTGGTCCTGCCCAACGTCACTGCCGACATCTGGGGCTGACTTTGAAATCACATCCTGGATGCACGAATACCCGGCGCTTCCGTTGCGCTGGTCATGGCACTGGCCCCACCACAAGCGGCTGGCCGGGAAGGTGTGGAAAGAGAAGGTGAGCATTTTTGATTTGGGCAGGACAGGGATTTCCCCCACCTCCGGATTTATAATGTGCAGCCTGTGTGCAATGAACAGGCACAGGCAGGGACTCAACGTATACACAGGGGACCTCCAAAATGTCCTCTCCACGGGTATCGGAGCGCTTTGATGCAGCAGTTGGCACGATCCAGCTGTGCATGGCCAGGGAAACATGGGGTGCCAGCAGTTTTCTGCAGCTCTGTCTTGCTCAGGCAGGATCTCGCCGCCGGAGCAAACCCGGCGCTATCAAGCAGAATGATGTCGGCCCTGGAAAGCCTCCAAACCACCATCTAATTGAGGGAGAAAAAGCGTCCCTGCTGCTAATGGAAGAGGTCACCTTCTAACCCAGAAACAACCTCCTTGCTGTGCACAGAGGACATCTGCAGGACGTTCACCTCCCCATCCCAGGACTAGAGGCCCACTGAACGCTGTTGATGGGGAAACTGAGGCACCAGCAAGCGCTAAGGCTGCAGGACATGCCTAGGAGCCACGCGATCCCGTGATGTGCTGCACCCCAAGTCACTCCTTTCCCCCCAGCCCCACCAGGACTGTGAAAATGCTGGGGTTTGTCCTTCTTCCCAACCTGCTGGCTCGGAAAGCGAGGACACCGCAGCCACTTGGGTGCTGCGGGGCAGGGAGGGGAGCTGGCAGCTGCCCCAGCCCTGGCACATCGCTGCGGCCTGGCTCACTGGGGGTGGGCTTAGTGACCAGTCTGGAAAGCAGGGCTCAGCATCTTGTGTTTTGTGTCTTGCCAGCTGAGTCAAACGTTGGCCCAGCAGCTTCACCTCGGCTCGCTGGGTCTGGGGAAAGCTGTTCCTGCTCCTGCCTTTCAACTGGGGAAATTGAGGCAGGGATGGGTGAAAGCTACAGGTCCTCTCCCACTGCTGCTCCTCCTCCAACTGAGCCAGGAGCTGCTGCTCCTGCTGGGGACATCCCTTCGTATCTGCTGCGTGACATCTCCTGGGAGTGCCAGGGCAGACCCGACCTGGGGAGCAGGTCAGGGCACTGGCAGACAGTCAGGTTTGATAACAGCTTCCCCAGGCTGCTGGCATGGCCCTGCCAGCCCTCATTAACCGAGGCTGAAGAAAAACTACCCCAGCGTCCCTACGAGACCTTGCCATCAAGGATGCAAAAGACAAAACTTTGTCATCAAATCACTGTTTTCAGTTTGCAGATTTAATCTCCACCCTGAACTATCTCCAGCACAAAGGGAAACCTTTTAACATCTGCTGCTGGTAAAATAGTTCCTCCAAGCCCACATCACAGACGGAGACACCATTCTTGCTTCTCGCAGGTCCCTGCCTGGTTTTGAATATGTTATTTATAGCTCAGCTATTTTTCTGCTCTTTCCATCCAACACAGTTTCTACAGGGTGCAGGGCCAAAGGCATTTCACAGGGAAAAAATATGAAGCCTGGATTGAGAGAAGCTTCTAGCGTGGTCACCCTGTGACCCTTCAACATCTGGAGCAACACTGGTGCGATGTCACCAGGCACCAGCCCGGGCCACCTGAGAAATCGCAGTCTTATCCCAAAGACAGCATAATGCATGGTCTTAATCGACTTGAATGGATGTGATAAGATGATGATGAGATTGGCTCTTCCTGCATCCAGATGCTCAGGCACGTAGGTCATGGGACCTCTGAGGAGGCTAAAGAGAAAAACGCCATATGTGCGATGCTGTTGGGTCCTGCTGCTAGAGTAGGGATGTTCCAGCTGGACCCAGACACCCGGGGACAATCAGGCAAGGGCATGACCTGTTTGGGCACATCTATCTTCCCATGGGTCGGTGGGACGCGTGCCCAGGTGAGCCCGCTCCTTGCCGCAGGCAGCCCAGTTCCCCGGCTGTGCCGTTGGAGGACACATCTCTGCAGCTATAGAGACATGACCCAGACTTTCTAAAGATCTCCTTTCTTCAGCATTCAGTGACTTCTCTGCTCATGACTATACAGGAATTAGCCAAAAGCCTGTGATTGCCTCCCGGCAGGATCTGTATCAGGGATCCTTCACCTCCTCACACACCATGCCCAGCCACGCCAAAATCAGCCATTCAGCTCAGCCAGCACGGTCTGTATTTAATCTGCAGCACTATGACAAACGCTTTTGGTATTCACATGGCTACCACATGTCCTTCTGTCACCACAACCAACTCCAACCACCAGGGACTTTCCTGCGGGCCCCAAGGTTCCTGCTCCCACCATGGAGGAGCAGCACCTTCCCACTTCCCCTGCCCAGGCAAAGCCTCCCCTTACCTTGCCATCCTTCTCATGTGCCTCTTCTCCTTCCATTCATCTTCTTCCTCAAAACGGGCCTTCCCTGCACCATCATGCATCGTCCCAGGCAGGCAACCGTCATGCCTCTGCAGGAGGAAGAGGAGGACTGATCCTGTGCTGCTCACAGACATTGGCTGTGAGGGCTCAGAGACGCCGTGACTCCAACCCTGATGTGCATCGTGTTTGCATGCAGGCTGCTGAGCCGCATGTATCTGTGCTGTAGCTCAGCAGCTCATTGTATTCCCCCTGCCTCAAATCAAACAGCCCAAGTGCTCGCTGACCACCAGCACAGAGGGAGCGCATCACCCGCGGGGGACACGTGGCTGGTGACAGGCATGCTTGCATGTGTTCGTTCATCCACAGCCTGCAGATGGGGAAGACCAGCCCAGCCGCAAGCTCAGGCTCCATCGCAGGAGGAACACGGCAGCCTTGGGGGGAGATGGAGCAAACCCAGCCACATTGACGCCCACCAACAGCATCCACCCCATTGCCGAGAGACAGGGAGAAAACAACTATAAGAAAAGAAACGCTATTGGAAAGGAAAGGCAGAGCGGGGGGATCAGTAACAACTCCACAACCTTTATCTCCTCCTCCAAAGCACACATGTCCCTTGGGACTCTCTCACCCACGGGTGGACAATGAGTCCTGGACCACCTCCTTCCCCCAGCAGCCACAACACGCTGGGATGCTCACTGAAATTTGTTTTTCCTGAATCTCAGTCTATTTTGCTGGACATCAAGGAGAGCCACCAAGCACTGTGCCCTCGCCCTCCCACCACAGAGAACTGTGTGAAGACCACCACAGGTAACCGAAAGAGAAAAGAAGCAGCTGCAAAGTGCCTGCAGTGATTTCATGGGTGTTGCTCAGAAAGAGCCGGCAGAGCACCACAAATATTCTTTTCTGTGGCTCCGTCGGGATTGAAGACAAACGTTTGATCTAATTAAAATCACCCACTCAGGGTCTCTGTGCAGGTTTGATTCAGCCCCTCTCGCTGGCCCAGCACCCGGGCTATGGTGGCTCTTCCGCAAGGCGACGGGTTGCGATGCGAAAGGCAAAGAGATGCTGAACCCACCTCTGCTGCTCGCCACTTCTTCCAATGATTAATCATTCCCGCCGGTTAAATATTTATGCCTTATTTCCAACGTGTCTGCCTTCAGCTGCCAGACATTGATTCCTGTCATGCTTTGCTCAATTAACAAGCTTTTGGCTACCACATATTTTCCTCTCTGCAAGAGTATTCAGAAGCTTTAATCAAGCCCCCCTCGTTCCTCTTCGATTTGATTTATAACTGGATGGCCATCTCGTCTCTCACTGTAAGACATTTTCTGCAGCCACTCAATCCCTTCCCCTCGGTTCCCACATCTCCTCCGTTGAGATGGAGAGACTGGGTTTGCCTGCCATAACCCCAAATTTGGTTCTGATAGCACCTTGACAAAAAATGCAAATAACGGCTATTTATTTTCCAGAGCAAAATTTCTCATTACCTTGAAAATTTCATATTCCTCAGCACAGAAATCAGGACAGACACACAGCCACCCCCCGGCAGCTCCCGCTGGAGCCGGTGAGCCCCTGCGCTGCCTCTCCCAGCATCTGCGAGCAGCTCCTGCCGAAAATTTATCGTCCAGGTTAGGGACAGGAAAACACGTGCAACTGGTTATTTTTTTTGGGTGCAGAAAGATTTCCGTTTTCCATTCTGCTCCGTTAGGGCGCCTTTTGCTCACCCAGTTTACCGTCCGGATTTGTGCAAGCTATTAACATCGCGCTGCTCTGGGTCAGCCCCAGGTTTTTCCAGAAATCATTTCTATCTCCTTCCAGATTAGTGATAAAAGCACTGAAAAGCCAAGGGTATGCTACCAGTCAGCAGTGCCCAGCAGTGATAATCTCCTCTGATAACTGCCTTTGAAATGGATCAGGTTTATTTAATACCAGCTTTCTTGATGCTGTATAATGTCAGCTCTAAATACTGGACTGGACTGACTTTTTTAATACTGGAAAGTGCAGATTTTTACAAGAATATCACCTTGCATAACTCAAATGATTCACAAAAGTGTATTACAGCCAGAGAGTCACCCCTCACGTCGGAGACTGAAATAATTTCTACTTGCCAGGAGTTATTTTCCATATAGCCGCATTGGATGGCAGGAATTTATTCCTGGTGTTGAAGTCTTTAATCGGTTAAGGCCTGAGCCAGGTTTCTCCCTCTTCTCCCTGGGAGGATGCTATCAAGCCAAGCAACCTGTAGCTACCAGGTTATCTTAGTCCATTTTGGGAAGAGCAGCAACACTATTAAAACACTTTGTAATCTTCTGGAATTTCCCCAGGGCTCACACACAGCTCTGCACGGATAGGTGGTGAGGTTTCAGCTATAACCATCCCAGAACAGCAACCAGAAAAGCTGTTTCCCCAGATCTCTATTTGAAAAATTTCCTTTTTCCGTTGTTTTTGGTTTTGTTTTTGTTTTGTTTTGTTTTTTGGACAGACACCGCTCGAGTCACAGCCTCGGTCTGATGGCACCGACCGCAGCCTGGATGCTGCAAGCAGAGGGAGAGGCCGCCCCGGCACGGCAACGTGGAACAAATTATAACTTAGAGAGCAAAGGAAATGAGAACACCCTGGACGTGGTGGTTTTGACGTGCGTTCCTTGGCTCCAGATCCTGCCCCTCTGCAGATCCCATCCCCACAGCCCAGGCTGCCAGAGCAGAGCCCAAATCCCTCTGTTCTGAACCAGAGCCCCCGCTCCCCGCCATTCCGGATCAAGTCGCCACTTCAGAGCCCGGCCTTTTCTTGTGTGAGTTTTACCCGTCTAATCTAGGGACAGATCAGAGACTGATAATGTCGATGCCATCCTGGGTACCGTCTTTAGCCGGATCAGAGCAGGTAAACTCCTTACCACGTTATTATTAGCAGCAGGCACTCTGCAGTGGCACCCTGGACCCCACAGCCCAGGGACCGTCCAAGCAGGGTATAAAGGCAGTCCCGGTCCTGCAAAAATGAACTATCAGTTTGTCCTAAAGGCAGCTATAGCTGCATAAACAGATTATGCAGAGTTGGGACCCAATTCTACAAGGACAACAGGAGGCATTTTAGCAGGTTTTCTTTTCTTGCCTTTTTTTTTTCTTCATTATTTTGCAGGATCTTTTGAGCCACCAACGTGCATCAGCTCTCCAGTAATACACAAGTACAAACGCCAGCCCTCTGCCTGGGCAGCTCTATTCACACACACACACGCGAGAAACCTTTCACAAAGAGCACTTGCTTTCTGCTGCCTTCCGAGCAGCAGAGTCTCGGTAGGCTGCCTAATTATAAGATCTTAGCAATAATTTTTCTCCAGCGATAATTAACTGATCCTGGAGAGCGCTGAAAATAAGCACTTCCCAAGCAAGTACCAAACTCCCCTGAGTTTTCTCTGCTAAAGTTGCAACTCAGCATGAAACTGCTCCAGCCTCACAGGGACATAGACCATCCTGACACCTCCCCACCAAGGCCTGGGACGCCACAACAGTCGCAAGCAGCTGAACGCAGGTGAAATAGTGTGTGTGGAACAGGAGTGGGATCCCAGGGAGTGCGGAATGGGGCAAGGATTCCAAGGGCTATGCAGTGGGGAGAAGGATCTCAAAGGGCGTGCGGTCAGAAGGAGGACCCCAAGGGATGTGCAATGGGTCAAGGATCTCAAGGGGCGTGCAATGGGTGAAGGGTTCCAAGGGGCATGCAACGGGTCAAGGATCCCTAGGTGTTTGGCAATGGGACCAGGGTCCCAAAGCACCGCATCTCCGCAGCACAGCCCCCCCTGCCCGCCCGGTGCCCGGTGCCCTTCGGCAGCCAGCGGGGCAGGTTGGGTCTCCAACGGCAACCGGACAAGCCTCAACCCTCGCTGCCTCAACTTTCCAAGGGGACGAGAAACAAACATTCCCGTCCGAGCAGGCGGACACACACACACATACCCC
>VWZZ01000866.1:106469-125672 GCA_013399095.1 Psophia crepitans | reverse complement strand
GCTCGAGAGGAGGCGGTCGCTGATGCTCTGCCTCCCTCCGTTAAAAATTCTCCTTTCGGTTAAAGGGATGTTCCTCTGCCCCGTGGTGAGTGGGTGACGCTTTGGGTGGGAAGGTGGGTCTGCCACCCAGACACCCCCTGCGAATGACAGCGTGAAAGCAAAGCGAAGCCAGGGGGCCTCCCCGTCCAGCCCCATTGCCAGCAGCAAAGAAATTATGGGCCAGGTGGACGCTGTGGGTCAGGTTTCGGGGTGAGTTCAGCTGCCCCTGGAAGCAGGGAACCATTCCCAGTTCTCCGGTAAGGACGCCGAGCATCGCAGCCTGGGGGGGACGCAGCCCTGGCACAATAATGATGGAGAGGTGCGAGCGAGAGGGCAGCCAGGGGATGTGCAGAGCCCAGGGCAGGCAGCACCGCTCCACGGGCTCCCCAGACAGGGGCAAATTGTCCCTCTCGAAGAGGAGCCAGTGCCCGTGGGAGAGGCTGGTTGGAGCCCGTGGGTGATTGTGGGGGGGGAGGTTCCCCTCTGGGATCTGCAACGAGTAGTGCTTACCCTCTACCCGGTCTGCAACATCTTTTTTTCCTCCCCAGATCTGGCATCCTTCCTCCCCTGCGGTGGCAGCCCCAAAATTTGACACGTCAACCACAGACTGAGCCACCGCAGGAGCGGAAATGACAGGACCAGAGCTGGCACGCAGAGCGGCTACGCTGAAACCGCTTCGGTGAGACGCGGGCAAACCCCTCGGCCAGCACCACCGAGCACAGTCTGCCACCAGCAAACTCATTGATTTTATTATTCTTTTTAAAGGAAACTCTGCAGCTTGGAGCTCAACCTGCCCCTGACCTCCCAAACGTCCCTGTGCAGCTGGTGTGAGGAGTGCAGCAGTGCTGGCCCCCCGGCAAGCTGAGCCAGCAGATGGCAATGCCACCCATGCACCGAGGTGAGCTGGTGCTCAGCGCTCCGGCGCCGGGAGCGGGGCCTCGCTGCAGCTGTTCAGCGGCTCTTCTCCTCGCTGGGCAGCGATGCCATCCGGGGCGAGGCAGATAGAAAATGGGTTTATTTCCAGATGCTGCAGGGAAAGTCATTTTGATTTAATAAGCAGGCAGTAGTGAGGTATCTTGAGTTTTTATTTCAATCCTACTCCACAGGAAACAATATTCGCTAGCTTATCTTCCTCACATTTGTTTTTAATTTGCCCGAATACTGTGTTAAATATAAAATACTGCTTGAACAAGAATGGATGGTGAAAAACACGAGATACTAAAAAGATCCCTCAAACCCTCCTCCACAGACATCTCGAATATTACAACTTGTTTAAAATTAGTATAAAATAGGAGGACAAGCTGATAACCTGCTCTGTGCCTCCTACCCGGCTTTGCAAGGGAAAGACTTGGGGAACAAGAGGAGAGGGATTATGGAGAAGCCCACTTGGCCAGTCTGGGCTCAGGGCAGGGTGGCAGTGTCCCCGACAGAGCCCAGCCACCCATTCCCGTCCAGGCATCTGTCCTGCCCTGGGTTTTCAGCAAGAGGCTGAGATGACATTGCCTCAGAAAGGTCCTTCTGGCATCTCCCTGTGCCTTGGGACCCCACCCCCAGGACCCCACACCGGGACACACTTAGGGCCAAAAGTCCCCAGTGGCAAAATGGCTTCTGAGATAAATCCCTTGGAATGAAGCCTGCGGACCAAACACGATGGTGGTCCTGGGCATCCTCAGCCCCTGCCAGGGGATGTTTGCCCGGTGGCTGGGACTGCGGTGTGCATGGTCTGTCCCCAGGGTGGTTCCCCCACGGGATTTAGTGATGGAGGGGGAGGAGGTCTGGGCATGCTGAGCTGCAGTTGTCAGCATGCCCCATGGGGGCTCTGAGAATCCAGTCCCCCAGCCGCAGTGAAAATTGAAGTGCATGTTTGCAAAGCACTGGTCATCCTCCAAGTGCTTCAGAGGATCCTCACGTGAGCCCTGTAAGGTAGGCTGGTGTTTTCAGCCCCATTTTAAAGATGGGGAAACTGAGGCACAGAGTAGGGTAATGACTTGCCAGATGGAAAAATATGGCACCTCCCGCTCTGGGACCCCACATCCTGCTGTTCCAACCCCAGACATGCTCCACCAACTGCTGGTTACTCACAGACTGTCCTTCTCCACCCCTCCACCTGCGGTAAGTGACAGAGCAAGGGCTGCACCCTGGGAGCCTGGGAGAGGCAGCAGCAGAGATCGGGTTTATATTGGGTCATTCAACCCCTGTCCCTAAGACCACTTGTCATTCCAAGAGGTGTCCCAGCCCAAAGGCTACTTTGGGGTGCCCCAGGCAGAGACCCCCCAGCAGGCCCATGCCAGGCTAGGGTGCTAGGCACAGCACCCAAGGCTTCTTATAGGAACCCTCTGCCTATGGAAGTGAAAACCCATCAGGTTTTTTTGCCAACCTAGTGACCACAGCCACCGTGTCAGGAGGGGAAGAGTATCTGGATGCTTCTCTTTGGTAATTTGCTGCAAATGGCATGGCCCTGGAGAGCCAGTCCCAGGCCACCGCAGGCTGGGAGGACCCTAAGGTCTGTGGGAGGTGGGACAGAGCCAGGAGCTCAGCTCCTTGGCACACTGCCAGAGAAACAGGACACGTGGGATGGTGGCCATAAATCTCCTTTGCTTGCCATGACGCACTGAGACCGCTGCAGTTGCGATTAATCAAGAGGCCAAAGAGAGATGATGGGAAATCGATATCCTCAGGGGCTCCTGGGGAAGGTCCAGGCAGGGCCGAGAGCGGCACTGCACTGCCGACTGGCTCCCAGCACAGATCCCAGCACACACCAGAGCCTGGCATGCACCAGAGCCTGGCACACACCAGACCCTCCCAGCTCCAGGAACTCTACTGGAGTGTTTGGGGAGTGGGACCGGGTGTGGTTTTCCCATTCCAGCAGCATCGGGGCTGCTCCTGATGCCAGGGCAGGCACTCCGTGTCCCGTTATTCGCCCTTGGAGAGCACTGTGTAACTGTGGTTAGGGATTTAAAAACCAAGCATCACTAGGACCTCCCCATCACAGCTCACCTCTGAGCATCACACGGATGTGTCCCTTCCCTGCGGCATTCCCAGGAATGTCAGAAATCCTCCCAAAAGTGGATTTAAATCTGATGCTGATAGGATCTGAAATCCATCATGAAACTGAGAGCAGAGAAGACAGGCAGCCCTGTGATCCCAGCCCAAGGAGGTTGGCTTCCCTCCCTTGAGGAGAAAGAAAATGCCCTGACGCCGATAAAGATACCCCAGCCAGGTGGGCGCCAGGAGCCGGATCCCCCCTCTGCTCCCTGCCAGGCGAAGGCACGTGCACGGCAGAGCCCGGGAGCGGGGCCGTGATTCGGGGCTGCCACCGTCACCGGGACCAGAGAGGAAAACAACGCGCCTCAGAGAGAAAATATCCACGGGGGCTCCGCGGGTTTGTCTAGGGGGGAACACTGAGTTGTGCACTTAATCCTGGCTTAGAGAAAGGGTTTTCCAGAGCCCTGGAAGAGATTCAAGTTTCAATCCCATGTAAGGCTTTGTTGACTCTGGACCTTCCCACCAAGGACGTGGAAGGGGGTGGTTGATGCTGACATGACTTAGGACCATTTAGGAGCCAAGTCCGGGTGGTGCAGGGGTGCCAACGTGCCCCCCTCCCAGCTGGGGCAGCCACATGCCCAGGGATCCCAGGGGAAAAGGGACGGATCTCTCCCCTCACCCTGATGCCTCCAGTCCCCTGGGTGGCCCATAATAAGCATTCTGGTAGCCAAACCCAGGGTGTCACTAGCTGGGGAGGTGCAGGGCCAGGGCCCCGGCTCCCCTCAGGATGCTTAGGGAGCAAAGCCTCCCCCAGCCCCCAGCAAACAGTCACCCCCCTATCATCCACAACCCACCGGTCGGTCACCGTGTTATGAAACCTTTGCCTAAAAAAATAAGCAGTTCCCAAGGTTAAAAAAGAAACATCTGTTTAAAATCAGCCTCCAGGCTCTCTTGCCCCTGCGGAAAGGGCACCCGTGGCTGCTGCCCATGGGACGAGGGGGTGGTTCAGGGCGAGCCCACAGCGCAAGCTGCCGCCCTGCTCCCCTCCGTGCCCCCACGTGCCACTTGGAGCAAACAATGTCTTTAAGGCGTCTACCGGGATGTTTTAGCCTCCAGCGTGCCAGGCCGGTAGAGGTACCTCCAAATCGCATAGTAGTGGATGCCAGCTCCGATGGCCACAAAGAGGTGCCAGATGGCATGGGCGAAGGGGATGCGGCCGTCGCTTTTGAAGAAGACCATGCCCAGGCAGTAGAAGAGTCCACCGGCCACCAGCTCCGGGAGGCCGTCCCTGTTGGGCTGGGAACAAGCAAGGAGGCAGGGCTCAGTGATGGCCACGGCATGCCTGCCCTTTCCCCACCACTCCACTGAGACCAGAAGCTTGGCCCCAGCTGTGGGGTGCAGGCAGGACCCTCGCTCTGCCTTCTGCTACACCCTCCTCTCCAGCAAGGCAGCGGGGACCCAACAGCCTGGCTTTGCTGAGAGGCTTTTCAACAGAGCCCGGGCAGCAGGTCCGCTGGAGATGCACGCGGTGTCTGCTGGGCACCTGAATCATCTGCTAAATCAAGCCAGGCCACAACGTGTTCAGGGATGGCTTTATCACTGTCACGTAGCCTGGACCACGCTCACCCTCGGACTTGTCCCTTGAGCTGAACCCACACGTTTCCCGGCAGTGGCTTACCATGGAGAGAATGACCAAGGCAGGGAAGAAGCCCATGATAACGTAGCACACCAGCTCCACCAGCTTGTACCTGCGACCAACAGAGAAGCTGCTTGGAGGCAGGTGAAGAGGAAGCAGCGGATTTTACTCTTGCAATGTCTAAAGCTTCCTTGGTACAGGAAAAGGGCTGGTGATGCCACCACAGCAGGTCCCACGTCCTCATGCATGAGCCACACCACCACAGCAGGGCTGGCACACTGCACCACCTTGGATTGGGAGCCACCAGCTCAGGGCCAGGCACCTGGGACTGGGGACATAGCTGGGGCCTTTTGCTTTCTGTTTGGTGCCACCACGTGGACGAAGGAACTCACAGCAGCACGTCCCTGCGCCCACGTCCCTGCGCCCACATCCCTGCCAGCAAAGCTCCTGAAAAGAAGGTGCAGATGGGGAAGGACGTGGTTCAAGGAAGCCCTCCGCTGCCAGTTGGCCAGGAGGCTTCCCAGGGACCCTGTACCTGTCTGTCCATCTATCTCCACCCTTCTACTCTCCCCTTCAGCTCGACTACCACTGCGGCATGAAGAGGAGCTGGCAGAGTTTAGCTGGGCTCTGTGATACCCACTAACGTGGGGCCAGGTAAAAGCACTCACCGCTCATGGAAGAAGAAAACATAGACAGTCCCGACAGACGCCATGATCCAGATGATCCACCGCATGTGGGAGGCCCAGGGACCCAGCTCCCGCAGGTTCAGCCTGCAAGAGCCAGGTCTGCAGTGAGTGGGATCCAGGGCAGCACCCCGATCAGGGCTGCGGGCAGCAAGGGGGAAATGCTGCCCTTATCCCCATGGCCATCCCATCAAAGGGTCCTCCTGACTTGTAACTTCAACTTAAAGGGCTTGAAATCTATAGGATAGGAAGGTTTTGTGGCAAGGGGTAGGGTACAGCCTTGAGCAGAGCCAAAGCTTGAGAGGAAGACCCTATTTGTTGGAGCTAGGATGATTTTCTCTCCTCCAGTGGGGCCAAGTGATGGACCCTACCTACCAACAACTCACCAGGGAGCATATGATGCTGCGATGAAGAAGTAGATCACCATCCTGTCAAACATGTGCAAGCAGTGCTCCACAGTCCTGCAGGACAGACAGACAGATGGGTCACAGCCCGCAGCACCAGGGGCCTCCAGACCCTCTCCCCCTTCCCGAGCCCCAAGCAATCAGGGCTGGTACCTGAGATGCCTCTTCTTCCAGGAGATGGTGTGGAAGACGGTGGAGACGATGAAGAGGCTGGACAAGCCAAAGCCATAGATCCAGGCTGAGATGGTTTCCCACTGGTCATCGGAGAGGATATAGAGGATGGAGCTGCCGAGGATGCTGGGCAGGATCCAGAACTGGAAGGGAGAAGCAAGCCTGTTGTTGACTCTTTGCGTTTCCATTGAGCAGCTACAATACAGTCTCTGCTTTCCCTTTCCAGTGGTTTTTTTTTGCTCTGGTTGAAGCTACCACCCCTAAGGGGCGGGCTGGCTGCCCACACTGGCCAGGCAGGGTCTCTCTCTGTGTGCTGCAGCTCCAAAGTAGCTTCTCCAGGTGGAGGTAGGGGGAAGGAGGAAGGCACAAGGATGGACACCTCTGAGTCATCTCCCAGGGCTCAGAGTGGGAGCTGCCAGCTCCTGAGGGAAACCCTGATGTGGGGAGCGCCCGCTCCCATGGCTGCGTAGGCCTGTCACTGTTCCTGCTGTGAAAAACCCCACTTTCAGGGAGCTTTGCAAAATCCTCCTGCTCCGCTAAGCCCACAGCCAACTTCCCTGGGGTCACAGGGCTGTGGTGGGCAAAAGCAAGAAAGATGCACAACGGCTTCTCAGGGCAGAAGGAGGGAGAGCATCCTCACTCCTGCACATCTGCACCATCACAGCCCCAAGACTCTCAGGAGCTGCTCCAAGGCTGAACACAGACATTTTTAATCATAGAATAATTTAGGTTGGAAAAGACCTTCAAGACCATCAAGTCCAACCATAAGGGCTGGTGTTCTTTGAGGTTCCTCAGGGGATCCACAAAGAACTGAGCACCATCCTCCTTCACCCCGGGATGGGGACAGGGACTCACTGCGTGGGTGGCACAGTTTGCTGCGTGCTCGTACTCCGTCGGCTGGTACCTGCGGTTGGACGGGACACGATGATTCATGAACCTGCAGTGAGAAGCAGGAAGAGAAACATGCTCAGGGGACAGGGCTTGGTGGAAAGCCCCTTTGGAGGGGTTTGCACAGGGACACCCACCAGCTCCCCAGCCTGGAGCCCCACCTCAGCGGCTTTGCTCCAGCTGCCCTGCAGAAGTGACCCCAGCACCGGGCAAGGTTTGTCCATCTGACTAGCCCAAAAATCCAGGACCCCAGGTCTTGCTCAGCTACAGCTCAGGCTGAAGCATTTCCCGGTAGCTGCTGTTGCTTGGAGAGCAGAAGGCAGGAGCCAGCTCTGCCTGCTGCTGCGGGCAGGAGAGAGCAGATACAGCAGCGGTGGGAAGAGCCCCAGCAGTGAAGAGGGCACACAGGGTAGTGGGGGGACCTGCGCCAACCAGGGTCACCCCCACGATGCCTTCGGTTTCTGGGTACCACCTGCATCTACCTCCTACCCCTGGGGGCTGCGTGTCCCAGCACAGATCGCTGCAGGGGGAAACCCCGCTGTGCTCCCTTGGAAACCCGTATCTTTATTTCTGTTCCTCCTAGTCGGAGGCATCAGCTCGCTCTCGGCGTTCGGAGGAATGTATCGATTTCCCCTGTCGGATCAAGGCGCAGTGATAAAAAATAGTGTTGGGCTTGGCTAGTGCATTGCCAGGTACGTAACGCCGTGTTAGGAGGCAAATCAAACGTGTATCCGTGACAACGGGTCAGAGCAAAGCGCTGCCTTGCTCAGCATCCTCTTCTGGCAGGGTCCAGCAGTGGAGGCTTAGCGAAAGGGAATGAGAAACGGGCAGATAGAGAGTGATCCTTCCCTGGCTGCTTCTGGTAATCAGGGGCTTAAGGACCTTTTCCTCTGGGGCTCAGGTCAGGACGGCCAAGCGGAGCGGGCGCCGGCAGGGCTGCCCTGCAGGACCCGGGCTAATTGCTTTCTGACCCCGTTTGCTCTCAGCTCCAGCACCATCTGTGGTATGTTTTACAGCTGAGCTGCGTCTGGCGAGGGGGCGAGGGGGCTGGCAGGACCTTGCCGCTGGGTGCAGGGTGACCCCTCTGCCTGGGGCACTGGGAAAGGCCCTGGTAAAAGTGCCCTCACCCCATCCCTGAGCCACCCACGCCCGTGTGGGCTCCTCTGCCACCTCCTGCTTGCTCAGGTCCACCACCTGAGCCACTCACTGCTGTTAAAGGTGAATCAAGATGGATTAAATAGCTCAAATAACAAGGGTTTGAGTGTGGGGGAGTGTGGCCACAGCAGGCTCGGGCGTGCGGGGCGCTCCCTGGCAGGCGGCAGTGACAGCCCAGGAAGGGACCCTGTCCCCAGGCCCTGCCCCCCCTGCCCCGCGGGGAGAAGCACGATCATTGTCACCCAATACCTTGGAGTAAGACGGGGCTGTGCTCCCACCACTCTGCAGATCAAGGATCCGCACTGTGCAAGCCAGGGCTTCGCAAGGCTGCCGTGGCTGGGAAGCCACCGGGATCCCTGGGGACGTGGCCGCACCCAGCGTGCTGCCAGCTCCATCCCAGGGGACTCCAGGGATGCCCTCCCCATCCATCCCAGGAGGGCTGGCCAGGTTCCAGCACGGGAGCCATGTCCCCCTGGCAGGAGGACATTACTGTCCCAGCGTTGCCAGGAGACTGTCCCCAGCTCCCCTTCGCTCCCTTTTAATAAGAAAAAGAGGGGGGAGAAGACCAGACATACCGTGTGACGTTGCGGTTGCTGAGGAAACATGTACGAGGCCTTTTCCTTGAACGTATTTGTTTTAACAAAGCCCTGCACCGTCTCCCCTCTGTTCTGGTGGCTGCTGTTCAGAGCAGGAACAGGAGCAGTGGCAGGGGTTCCCACAGCTTCCCCCCCAGGGGCCAAGGGGTGCAAATATCCTCCCTAGCTCTGGTCCAGGGATGGAGAGGCCGGGAAGGGCCACCCCTGCTTCACAGGGTGAGGTCAAACAGCGTGTGCATCCCTGAAGCCCAAAGCCATGCTGGTACAGCCCACTGCCAACGCCTGCGTTTGCTGGAGGGAGAAACAGCCTTGGGGAGGATCTTTTTTTTTTTCACCTGAGGAAAAATTGCTCTTGTTTTCCTGCCCTGCTTTCTCATAAGCACCACCCCATGAAGGATGGGAAATGGAGCACTGTGGCTGCGGGACCTGGCTGCAAAGTGCTGGGCTAGCCTGGGTACAGCCACGTCCTCCCAGAGCAGCCAGCATTGCGTTTTGGGGCTAGTTGGGCACAGTTTCTGCCACCTTCTGTGCTCAGAAGCAGAGCTGTGCAAACAAGCACAGGAGCAACCGGTGTTTGCATATCTGCTGGCAGAGCAGGATGAGTCCCTGGCTGCCCTGCAGCACCTCGCTCCCCAGGGGTGCAGAGGCCATTTCCTCACCTTCTCTCCTGAGACTTTATCTGTCTCCCAGGCCATGCCAGGATGCCAGGCATCCATCCAGCTCACATCACCATCACCCTGGTGCAGGCCAGGGCATGGGGAGCCCAGCGTCACTCCCAGCCTGCAGAAATTTGCCGTGCCAGGGTACAAACCCAGCCTCAAACCTGAGCCACAGCCTGGACGGATGGATGGACGCTCTCAGGGAGGGCACCCGTGACTCTCATTAGAGCTGATGAAAGCCCAGAGCAGCCGAGCGCCCTGGCTGCATGTTTCCCAGCCCCAGCTCTGTGCAACTGGGGTGAGGAGAAGGGGAACTGCTGGCAGCCAGGCAGAGCTCTGGAGGTTTTCAATGCAAGGAAATAAGGAGAAGAAGGGGTACACCTCTGCAAACTTAGACCTGATCCCCTGCAGCAAGACCCAGCTGGCTGAATCATCGCCAGCTCCGTGTCATTGCACCCATAGGCTTGGGGACACCCTGGCAGCATCCTTGGAGTGGGAGAAGACGAAAGCAGCTTGTCCCCAACAGGCTCCAGCCCTTGCCACCCACACATGGACCCAGCAAAGCCATGGTGATGTGGCTCACCCAACATGATGGGCCCAGGAAGCCACGGGCAGGCGGTTACACACCAGCTGGGTGCTTCAGTGTATTTTAGCAAGCGCTTTAGGACTGCAAAATCCAGAAGGCACAGAAAAGTTTAAAACCTCCTGCATGGCAGGAACATGAGCTCATGAACATGAGCGTGTTCATTGTCAGGGATGGGGCATGGGAAGCAGGGACCTGGCGTGCTCACGGGCAGCTTTTTCTCCCGGTGCCATTTCTGGCAGACGCTATATGGACCAGCTATATGAAGATGGGGGGCTGGTGGGGGTCTGAGCAGGGGTTATTTACTGCAGCCCCAGGGCTTTTGCCTGCCCTGCTTATGCCTGCATCGCCCTGGCCCCTTTCCCAGGGAGGGAGACTGAAAAGGGCCAGTGCAGCAGGCTCCGGACGGGGAAACAAAGAGCCCCTTGTCCCCGGCAGCCAGGGCAAAGAGCCGGCTTCCCAGGCTTGTTCCTTTCTCCTTTTCTTTCTCCCACTCTGTTTTCTGGTGGCTTTGGGGTTGGTTTTTTGGGTTTGTGGTTTTGGGTTTTGGGGGGGGGTTGTTTGTTTTTTAAAGGCTTTTATCCAAGAACAAAGTTCTGACCTCAAAAATCATGCAGTTCTGCCTGGCTCTTGCTTTGCGAGGGTGGGGTAGAAGAAGGTAGATCCTCAGGATGGCTTACGTGTGAGCATTTGAGCATCTGAGCTCTCCTGAGGGCACCAAGACAACCTGCATCAGCCCCTCCATGGACACCACACACTCATACGGGCAGAGCCTTGGGACACTTTGCAGGAAAGCTGTCCCCTACACACAGGAGTGCACAGCCCTGGTGGAGACCAAGGCCAGGCGTGATTCCAGGGAGAGAGGGTTTAGTCCTGCCTTCGACACTGACTCTCTGGCCAACCTCTGCCACAGCACTTCATCTCCTTCTCCCCACCCCCGTTTCCTCCTCTCCAAGTGAGGATAACAATTCTGACATCCTTTCGGCGACCTGGTGGAAGGAGAATGTAAAACCACCACTAAGGTATGGATGGCGAGAAGTGAGCTGGGGCTTGCCTCCCACTGAACATCTCATCCCTGCTCTTGCAACAACCTGGTCCAACACCCGACACCCCAGCCCTGCTGAATATCAGGCTGTATACATGACACATGGCTGTGTATATATCCATTGAGTAGCTGGGCTCCCTCTGTGCATTGCTGCAGCCCTGGCCCTGGCCATGACACTTGAAGAGCCACCACATTCCCTTCACATCTCATGAAGCACTAAATGAGAGAGCACTATGGGCTGGGGGGACGAAGGAGCAGCCAGAACATCCAAGGTTGCTCCCAGGTGATGTGAATCTCCCCAGACCAGGTAATCTCCACAGGAGTCACCTGTGAGTGGCTTATAAAAGGGCTGGGCTTGCTCAGGCTCTGTTTTAATGTCTTCAGAGGTGGGTTATTGGTTTGCTGAGCATTCATCCTTCTGCCCAGGAAGCTGGGGCATTTCCAGGCTGTTTCTGGCTGGGCTGTGCCTAGAGATTTGACTGCAAATTGAGGGGGTTTCTCCCTCTCGTTGTGGCTGTGTGTCAACACTGGTTTTTAAGTAACGGAGAGGTTGTTGAAGAGTTGTATCCTGGTGGCGCATCTTGTCAGAGAGGAAGGATGAAGAAAGCCTTTACTGGATGCAGGCTGGTGGTGGTGGTAAGTCCTGCTGGGGCCTTTTGGCTTGTCCCTTGGTAGAGCAAGCGTTGCGATGCCTGAAGTGATGTTGATGGAACAGATGTGTCCCTGCAGGGTAGACTGCCCCCCAGACCTCTCTTCACTTCATGGTCTGGGTTTGCCCTAATGAGCCCAGGGGCTGCACACCCAGTGCAGATGCCAAGGTTTGGTCCTCAGGCTTGTGCTCACAAGTGAGCCGCAGCAGCATCCCTGTAAGCTGGGGCTTGGTGCGTGCTCTGCTTCTGACCCATAATCTGGTACTGCTCCAGCTGCAGTCCCTGGTAAGAGGTTTCATCTCCTTGAGCTCCTCTGTGGTTTGTAATTAGCTCGGTCCTGGGGAGCTGTGTGTGATGGTGCAGCACAGGGCTCCAAGTGCTGCCTGTGTACGGGGTATGGCCCCAGGATGTGGGAGATGGAGCAGGGCAGCAGGGAAGTGCTCAAGGCATTCTCAAGTCCAGGACACCAATTCTGTAACTCAGTGATGTAGGAAAGGCTCACCAGCCCTCCTGTCTCCCCTGTGGTTGCAGCTCCTGGTGCAGAGCCCCCAAACTCTGCAGTACCACAAAACTGCTTTACTCAGCCCAGGAGCACTCAAAAAAATCCTGCTTTTCTCTCCTACCCACTGAAACAGAACATTTGCCACTACAAAGCAGAAATTCAAAGGCTCAGGCTGATGCTGCCCAGCATTGCCATCTGCAGAGTCACCCACACGGGCATGTGCACATCTGCGTGGCACCCCGTTAAGAGCTGAAACCTCTATTTTCATGCCTGCTCCTCAGTGCTTGCACGCTCCTACGCAAACATATGGTGTTCCTGGTTTGGAAAACTGAGCTGTGCATGCTGTAAGCTTGTGGGTCAGTTCCTTGGGCTGGGGAAAAGGGACAGCCAGGACAAACCTGCTTTGTGGGCTTCTCCTTTGACTCCAGCCCATCCCACGTGAGAAGCAGCGAGACAGCACAGCATTTTCTTTTGTACTGCTTGCTGGCATCGTGCAAAGAGCTGGCAGCTTGGGTAGGGAGCGACTGAGGCAGAAAACTGAAAGGCTTTTCATCTAAACCAGCATCTCTCAACCTTTCTTACGGGTAAATTAGTGGATCACCAGATTTCTGGAGTAACCTGCCCAGATGCCCTCGGTACAAGACTTGCTTCTACAAAGTAAATCAAAATGGGCTGCAGATTGACTGCTCATTTATCACCTCTGATTACCCTCATCCCCATTTTGCTTGTTCCCAGCACTCTGGCATGTGGAAACACCTTGGGCTGACTGGAGACCATTCCCTGGCACTATGCAGCCTGCATGCCATGAGAAATGCTGAACAAGTCTGCTGACTTTGAGATGCTCCTGGACAGGGACCACAGGCTCAGCTGTGTCCATGCTGTGCCTAGCCCTGAGATGTCCCCTGTGAAGGGACAGAGAGATCGCTCCCCAGCACAGCCTGTTGCCACAGCAGTGGGTGCGTGAGGAGCTAAGGCTGGCAGGAGGGAATATGCTGCTGCTGTTTCCCTGACCACACCAAGGGTATATCTGATTCCTGCTCCTTGCTCCTCACCCTAACAGAGACAACCATGGGAGGCTCCAGGTCAGGCTGGGCGCAGGCACAGACCATGTCTGCACCAGTGAGAGCCCGTATATATCTAGCAGGGCTTGGTTGTTGGGTGGAAACTCAAGACGTAATTCCCGCAGGGTCATAACTGTCCGTGTTCCCAGTCTCTGTGCAGGGATATGTATTTTTCTTTCCTGCAGGCTTTCTGCTCTTATATAGTATCTCAAACTCTTCCAAGGCAATTCATGACCCTGCAGCTACAGCAGAGCTGTTTGTTTATTCACAACAGATGGCATCGGTGAGTGTTTCCCAATTTACTTTCTGAGCTGGGACTTCTTGTTTCGTTTGGTGCTCATGAGACCTCCAACAACAGCTGATTAGTCACAAAATGAATCTGATGTCCCAGGTGTTTCATGAATGTTAGGATGACTGTTTCCAGAACTGAAAATTCTCTATTATTCGCTATTTGCTTGTTTCTCATTGTTCATGTTCTTTGCCTTGCCTGCGTTGCCCTGAGCGCAGAAGTCAGCAGGGCAAATCCTGAGCTGGCTCTTCCAGATTAAACTCTGCAACAGCCCGAGGTGGGCAGGAGCGAGCACACCCACCAGCCCCTCTGCTCACTGGCAGAGAATCTGGGCAGTTTGGGGGCTGGAGCCTTCCCAGCCTCTAACCCTGGCTGCCACTGTGACTGAAATTACACAGGCACGTTGTGGCTTCTCAGGTCCACGAGGTCTCCCCCTAACATCCCCTGAGAGACGGAGCCTGGCTCTCGTTGGGGATTCCTAGATGCTACTCAAGTATAAATGATATCTGTAAATTATTCAGCAAATGCCTCTGGACAGCGAAGGCACAGGAGGAGCAATCATGCATTTCACTGGCCAGGACAAGCAGATACTAGGGTTTCCATCAGTATTACTTGCAACAGAGCAGGGCTGTGTCTAATGCTACTGCACCAGCCAGTGCTGCTGAGCGCAGCAGAGGAGGTGACTCCTTGCTCCTGCCCTGCTGATCTCTCTCTGCAGAAAATCCTTTCCTCAGCAGCAGCAAGCCTGGACTATAAACTTGAGCAGGATCACAGTCTGGGATCCAAACTCTCCTGAAGGTCAGCCCTGCTCAGCATAACTAATTGGCATCTGAAGCAAACACCAGGCATGCGATGCTCACGGCAGCATGTTATCATAAGTGTATCGTGTCAAGCCCATTAGACCCTGGATTATGAGCACTATATGAAACTGCTGAGATTCAATTTTACCTGGAGAACTCCAAAGGGAGACCTGAGCTGTGTGTGCTTGGTTGTATCTCCTCTGCCCTGCTCAGCCCCCGCACTGAGCAGCGATCCCCTTGCAGCGTCTCTCTGGGCACCCAACCAATCTCCTTTTGCGGCTGCAGCCAAGCGCCCCGTGAGAGCAGCGAACCAACAGTTGTGCCCTTTTCCCTTCCTTTCTGTAGGAGTTGCGGTTGGTTTGCGTCCCTTTGTCTCGCTGCGGAGCTGGGGGTGTGAGAAGGGAGGAGGAGGAGGGGAGGGCGAGCCTGGGAGCAGCCCTGGCAGAGCCACGCTTCCTGCATTCACTGACCTGCTGTGCTGGGCACTGGCTTGAATTTCCCGTGCATCACGTTGGCCGCTACCTCGTGAAGCTGGCCATAGCGAGCCGTGCCAAGGAATCACATCGGGCTGATATCCAACACCGGCTGAAGGAGGGAAAAGACCATCAGGCATCCATGCCCCAGGCAGCCAAGAGACTGTCCTTCCTCCAAAGGCACGAGGCCTGCGTCTCGGCTTGTCCGCTGCCGCGCATCTCCGGTGCGGTGATTCCCCACCTGAGCCCTACGCTCCCCAGGGAGGGAAAGGGGCAGTTTGAGGGAATACCCCAGCACAAATGATGCTCTGAGCACTTGTTGTCTTCCAAATATCTGGCCCAAAGGATAACTGTGCCCTGGCTGTCTAAACCCACATGAGAAAAATCCTGTCAGTGCTATCTTAAAAGGGTATCTGAGCCAACCTGGCCCCACAGAGCAACCAATATGGAATTGGCCAGTGACATCAGGCGATCCGGGTTTCCCTAGGTATTTTGGGGGCCTCCCCATCTCTTGGAGCAGTGCCTTTGCAGCAAAGGGATCTGCTCAGCTGGGATCAGCCTGCCAGGTCTTGCTAGGGATACTGGGATGGGGCTGGTGCTTGCACGGTGAGGAGCCCCTGACTCCTGAGCAGCTCCGAGCTGCGATATCAATGCTCAAAGCAATTCCCCTCTCACTGCTTCATCCCACATGGGCTGTGGGGGAAGGAGAGCTCTTGGAAAGTGTCTTGGCATGTGTGGGAGCAGGCGAGGGCTGCTCGTGCTTTCCTCGCAAAGCAAACAGGGACCAGATCTTCCCAATGTGGTAGCTCTGCTCAGGCTGTCGGCCTGGCATTGCTTTTCTTGTGTTTGGGTCTGAGCACCCAACGTCTTTTCTCACTCCTATTCCTGCTGGTTGTCTTCTCCCTCTCTTGCCTGGAAATGCTGGAGGAGGAATTGGTGAATGTCTCCTTGCTCAGTAATTACGGGTGCAGGGAGAAACAAGGAAGGGCTTCCCAGCTGCTTTTCCCCAAATTCAGAGGATTTGCTTTTGAGTAAACGCAGACTTCATGAGTCCATCCCCTCGTGACAGCATTTACACTGCAGGCACCAGGCAGCTGAGGACAAGCCTGGACCACGCACCTACAGAGGCCCCTGCTCTCCCTAACCTCCTGCTGCTTCTGGGCTGAGAAATTAATGTGGATCTTCCTGGCTGCTCTTTGTTTCTCTGCACAGGGCAAGACAAGCAAACACAATAAGACTTCGAGCTTTTTACATGAACAAATTAAATTGTGAACTGCTATCAGTTAATTAGGATGATTCAGTGCCCTGCGTCGCCTGCAGCTCCCAGCAAACCCCTCTCCACCGGCTGTTCCAGACCTGCTGAAGCCGGCCAGATACAGCAGCCCCCTGCTTAATCACGTTTCCTTTCAATTACAGCTCTGGATGGCCAAAGGCTGGGAAGCATTTCGTGTCCCTGCAGGGAGACTGGGGCTGAGCTGCAGCCTCATGGCCAGGAGGTACCAGACCATGTCTGAGTAAAAAGTGGGCCAAAGCTGGCAGTGAGGTGGAGGGGAGGGATCAGTTGCTGGATTGGTATAACCTGGCTCATGAGACTCGATGAAGATCCCATCTGTTGCTCTGGTGGGAAAGCAGTACTGTTTTGGTGAGCTGGGAGGAAAGGAAAGGGTGGAGGGAGCACGGAGGAATAAATATCTGGTGGTTGGGTAATGCGGGAGGAATCATATCTGCTTGCCCCCCATAACTGCGTGCTGCTGCCAGCAGCGTGGCTGAATTTGCTTGTCAGGCAGGAGGTGGGTATCACTTGCCATGGTGCAGGCTGTAAGCACCAGGGGAAGCCTTGCACCAAAGGTGCTTTTTAACTCCCTTTCCCCATGGTGGCAGATGATGGCGGAGCCTCCTGGACCCCGCAGCGGAGCAGAAACCACCAACCGTCTCATTTATATCCACAACCTGTTCAAGCAGCGTTGCCATGCATCCCTAGTCCCGCAACGGTGACAACCTCCTCTTGCTTCCTTCCTCTCCACCCCAGCTGCGATGCTCCATCTCTGAAGCTGAGCCCGGAGGAATTCAGGGACACCCCGGTGTCCCTCCAGCCCTGAGTTTTCTCCTGGCAGTTCACAAAACTCTACCACATTGATTGGTCCCTTTCATCTCGTTGTTCAAAGCCTGGTGCCTTTGCTGCAGCTTTCACATAACGGGTCTTTCATCACCACGCTGGTTTTTATTTATTCCTTTTGGCGGGTATTGATGGCCAAGTTCCTCCTTTCTTGGTCCTCACTCAAAATTAGATAAAATGACATTAAAAATGAAGTTGTTCGAGGCTTTTCCACCACGAGAAAAACTTTGTTTTTATTTTTCTAGGAAGGCCACAAGCAAGAGTCTCTCATCCTTTGAGAAGATGTCACAATATGCTTCTGATGCCTTGAAGGACACGTGCCACCATGAGCCCCATGGCTCCTGCTCACACCGGTCCCTGTTGCGGAGCCCGGTCCCTGTTGCGGAACCCAGTCCCTGTTACTTGCAGCCCAGGGAAGCTGACAGAGCACCCCTGGCACAAAAGGAGGAGCAGCTTTTAGGGTTTGATTTGGGATACGCCACAGCAGAGGATTTCTGTGGAGAGGAGAGCTGGTATTGCATGCAGCGTGGGGGGGGACAGGGATTAGCCAACTGTTATTTTTAAGCACTAGGCTAAGAGGATCTCTGCGATGATGTAGGAAGATCTGGGTTAGCGTCTCGTGCTGGCGATTGCCTTGGTGTGTCTTGGGAGCACCCATTGCCTCCTGCTCCCCATCCAGCCCTGGCACATAGCCAGAGGCAGAAGATGCCCTGCAGACCCGACCCTTCCCATGCCCTACAGCCCCTGCCCCACGCGTGGGCTCTACCTCTGCAAGGCACTCTGTAACACCTCATCCCTGTTTAACAAGAAGTCTCCAGAAAGGACCAGGACAAAGCTTAAGCGTGCTTATTTTGGATAAATCAAGCAACAGGCTGGCAGATGGTTCTGCTGGGGGAAACTGAGGTGGGGGGCTGCCCAGCTCCCAAAAAACCCCTCTGCTGTGGGGCAAAATGTACGGTTTTGTTGTTGTTCTGTGGGGACAGAGCTTTGCTCAGCTCCATCTCCCCCAGCCCTGTTCCCTGTATGCCAGCTGCAAAATACAGTTTTGAATTCTGTTTTCACAAGGAGTTTTGGACCAGATGAACTGTGCAGATCTGCTGGGTGCCTCCTGCATCTCCCCCAGGTAAAGGTTATCAGGAGGCAGCAGCTACAGCATCAAAATGGTCTTTGAGCAGATGCCCACATGTTTCAGGCAGCATTTGGAGTTGCAAGCATGGATTTTCCCTGTGGGAGACCTGGAAGGAGAGGAGCTGGTGGCTTGGGGGGACAGTAAGGAGGTCTCCTGCCCTTAACTAGCCCAGGTAAATATTCGTCAGGGATGCTCCTGGGACAGGCAAGAAACACCATCACCGCTCCTTTCCAGACAAATTTTTCTCTAGTATCTGATTTTAACAGAACCACTGGGGGTCTGACAGTGGCAGCAGCCCAGCTGAATGCCCCCAAGAACTGTGCCACCCTGTGGGACGCTCAGCAACCATGAAAACATCCCTACCACGGTCACAGGGAGCTGAAAACAAATCCTGTCCTTGGTGCAAAACTGAGCACCCCCCTGAGCCCCGTCTGGCCATGCTTTGCCCAGCGCTATGTGACCTGACTCATCCTCAGCCACCTGGTGTGCCGGAGGGCTATGGGTGGCTGTTGTCCCCGTGTCACCCTGCTAAAGGCCACATTTGATCCTGCAGCAGCATGCATGGCCAAGTGCCCTCTGGACTGTGCCCAGCAGTCCTTGGGTTTCCCCCTACACAGGTAATGCCAGGAGGTTTCCTAACACACCTGAGCTGCTAAAACAAGTCCCTGCTGCTGCTGGAAAACCTCCCTGGGTATTTCATGAAGCTGGGAAAGGATCCACCACCAGTGCATCCCATGGGAGCCCTGTGGAGTCCCCAGGTCCGGGAGGAGTCACCCTGTGAGGGGGCATCACCTGGGTACAGCAGGACCCTGGCCAACATCAGTCCCTCTGCGGAGGGTTTGTGGCTGGTGGTGGAGTCTGTCCCTGAGGAGAGCTGGGCTTCTGGTCCCCCAGCAGCAGGACGCCAACGGTGAAGTTAGACCCAGTGAAAGGCAGCGAGGGCTCCCGAGGATGCTCGGCATCCCTTAGGGATGCTGAAAGGCAAGTAGGCTTCTCCCAAAAGACCAGCCCGCACCTGCCCTGGACTCCGGGGCACTCAGCAGCTTCTGAAGGTCCCTTCGGGCTCCATCCCTGCTGGAGCCGAGCTCGGGCAGGGCTGGGGCTCCCCCGAGGTTCCACATCACCCGGGGACCGGTGCCCACCGCGCCGACGGCTTTACCTGGCGTAGCGCGTCTTCTGGAAGTCCAGGACCCGGGACACGAACATCGCGGCGGTGCCATGGGGGTCCCGGGGGGCGGCGGCTGCTCAGCCCCGGGGCGGGGGGGCGGAGTGCCACCCGGGGGAACCGCACCAACTCCGCGGGCTCCGGCGGGGCGGGGAGGAGAAGGGGCGGCCGGGC
>VWZZ01000866.1:73545-103991 GCA_013399095.1 Psophia crepitans | reverse complement strand
CGCCTGCAGCTGGAGGGCAGGCACATGTGGGGGAGCCCCGGGGGGGGCTCACACCCTGGGGGGCGGCTGCGCTGGGGAAGGAGGTGGCTCCATCGCGCCCCACTGCTGCACACACATCATTCACACACCCTCTGGGATGAGCTGGCCCCGGCGGCGTGAACCCCGACACCCTGCGCCCCCAGCGCGGCTCATTCCCCTGCAGTTCACTCTTCTCAGGACCAGGCCCCTGATTTCCACCCAGTTCCCAGGCAGTCCCCGTTCAGTTGCCTTTTTTTCCTGCGGTTTATTGTATCTCCCCACAAGCCGCTCCCTAAATCTGGCCGCCTGTGACTCCCCTTGCTCTGAAATTGTCTTCTGGGTGTCCTGGAGCCGGGGACCCCCAAAAGGCCGATGCACCCCCGGCCACGACGAGGCCACTGCACTCCGCGGTGAGCTCCCCGCACCGGGCTGTGCCCGGGAGCGGAGCCGGGTGTCCCCCGCGTCGCATCTGCTGCGCCTTGGGGACCTCCGGTGGTACGGAGCAGAACTGCAGAGGCGCCGGCGGGCGGGGGCCGTGACCCCGGGGGTCCGTAGGGACCGTGAAGGAACGCGGCCGCCGCGGCCGGAGGCAGCGGGGACGCGTCTGACTTGGGGACCGCCACTCGGCTCTGGGTCTCCCATCCAACCGCCGGCCCCGGCGGGCCCTGCTTAGCTTTAGCACGCCGCGGCCGCCCCCTTTCTTCCAACCAAGTTCGGCGCCACGGCCTGGGCGCGCGCGCGGCCCCTCCCACCCCGCAGGGCAGGCGNGGCGTGCGGCGGGGGCCGGGGTTGCCGGGGCTGAGGTGTGCTGCCCGCTGGAGGCGTTCCCCCCCGCCGGACGGGGGTGGCGAGGGCCGTCCCGCCATGAACTTGGCCAGTCAGAGCGGCGACGCCGGCAGCGGCCATCTGCTCTTCGCCAACTTCAACCAGGACAACACGTAAGGGGGCGGCGCCCGGCCCGGGGGGGAGCTCGGCCTGACCTGGGGGGCCTGGCCGCGGGAAGGGGGCGCCTGAGGGGGCTGCGGCCGGGCCCTAAGGAGACCTGGTCGTGGGCGGAGGCGTGGTGGGGTTCTGTGTGCCCCCCCAGCTCTGGTGTCGCTGCCTCCCGTAGCAGGGAGCCCCGCCGTGCCTCTGCCCTCGCTGCCAAAGAGAGGGGCCGGGGTCCCCCTCATCCTGCAGCGAGAAGCGATGGGAGCGCCTTGCTCTCCCCTGCGGTTTGTGTGTGGAGCCGCAGGTTGCGAAGACGTTCTCAGAGGGACGTGCAGGATAGAATCATCACAGGACGGTTTGGGTTGGAAGGGACCTCACAGCCCATCTAGTTCCCACCCTCTGCCATAGGCAGGGACACCCCCCACCAGCCCAGGGTGCCCAAAGCCCCCTCCAGCCTGGCCTTGGGCACTGCCAGGGAGCCAGGGGCAGCCACAGCGTCTCTGGGCACCCTGTGCCAGGGCCTCAGCACCCTCACAGGGAAGGATTTCTTCCTAATATCTCATCTAAATCTCCCTTCTTTCAGCTTAAGACCATTCCTGCTTGTCCTGTCCCACCCTGCCCTGTAACCAGCCCCTCTTCAGCTTTCCTGTAGCCCCTTTAGGTACTGGAAGGTGTTAAAAGGTCTCCCTGGAGCCTTCTTTTCTCCAGGCTGAACAAGCCCAACTCCCTCAGCCCGTCCTCATAGCAGAGGAGCTCCAGCCCTCTGATCAGCTTTGTGGCCTCCTCTGGCCTTGCTTCAGCAGCTCCATGTCTGTCTTGTGCTGGGGACCCCAGAGTTGGACCCCAGCAGAAGCCTAATGGGCTGCTTGAGCTGTGGCTGCAGCATACTGCCTCCTCCCTCCCCCAGGCTGTGTGCTTTTCCTTCTTGTGAGGCATTGCTTGCTGTTGCTTTGGGAAGGGGAGGGAGGGCTGTTTCTGCTTCTTGATGATGTCCAGCCAGAGGCTGAGATAACATGAAGACCCAACCCGTCCAGAAGATGCAAAGATTTAATCTGAAAGCTTGTTACAGTTATCTTTTCATCCAATTTTTTTATTTTAACCTGCTCTCTGTGCCTTAGGCTTAAAGGTGTTTTTATGAGCCCATGCCTGTTTTGGTTTTGAAAAAGAGGCCTTTCTCATGTTCCTGAAGTTGCACTTGTTTGCATTTCAGTTCTGGAAAGGGACAGATAATTTGTGCTGTGCATCTTGCAAATTATTTAACCATTGCAGCATGTTTAGATTAATTAGTGCGTATTAGTTTTTATACAGGGTATTAACAATAATTGTCAATTTAAGAAATCCCTAATAGTTGAAATTGAAGCACTAAAGATCCTTTAAAGAAGGATTCGAGTTATAAATAACTAAGGGATGAAACTGGGGGGCAAGAACCGAAAGAACTTGTACTTGAGAAAGGAGGAGTTTTGTTTTAGGAAGTGACTAAGAGGAAATGATCTCAGGTTAGCATCACAGACCATAATCCACGTGTGTGGTGGTGGTTTTTTCTTTTAACAACTGCTTTGTTCATTTTGGAAGCAACAATGTCTTGTCCTCACGAGAGAGCTTTGACTCTCTTCAGCACATACTGTAGCATATGGGAATTGTGAAGGCAAGAAGATTGTGGTGACTGCCAGGATTGAGGAGAAAGGTCACATTGCAGAAGGAAATACTGTTTGCTTTTGTAGGTTTTTTGGGGGGTAAAGAGATGAACAAGTGGAGCTGGATAGACAAGAGGGATTAACAGAAAATAACTTATAAAAAATGTTGGGGGGTCGGAAACAATACTCTTCTATGTATTTGTAAGTAAATCATTATCTGTATATTGATTTGAGCCAAAGACTTTTGCAACTACCTTTCATGTTTTTTCGTCAGGTACTATCTAGAGTTCACTCTGTCATTGTGTGTATAAAACACGGCCATGTTCTGCTCAGATACCATCCGGTTTTTGCCTGTTACTAGATAAAACGAGTCATAATAACTAGGAAATCTGTCACCTCTTTCTTTTGCAGTTTACAAAGGTCATTATATAAGTTTTTGAAGTTGAACTGTGCTGTCCAGCGTGGTAATCTAAAAGCTTTACTGTTCCTCCTTAAAGCAACTGCCTGTTTTCAGTTGCATCTTAGCTTTGTGGAGAACTGTATATATTTAAAGATCACTGAGTTGTGACAAAAAAATTCCTTTTTAACAAGAAACCTGCAGGCTTGACTTAAGAACAAACGCAGGACAGAAGTAAAAAGAAAGCAAATGTAATACAAGCTTATCTAGGTGGTCTTTGGCTTGTACACCTTGAAATCTTTCTTCAAGGAAGAGTAAAGTGTGATTCCTTTTTAACTTTGAGTTTATGGGGGGGGAAGGGACAACTGACTAATTATTTCTTTCCTCAACTATGTGTATTACTTGGCTACTTTTCGCACTTTGTTTTTATAAATACCCAAACTTTCTTCAATTTCCGTGTTATAGCTGATTTTTTTGGGCTATTCAGCATTCTAATGGCCATTGTGCAGGTAGATTAATATTATTTGTATATCTGAGACACCCTGAGACTTGCTGACAAGAACTGTGGTGATGTCTTTTTGTGATCCAGACCTGGCCTGTGTATCTTAGCGATTCAAAGTCTTGGGATGTGAGGTCTTTCATATAATTTTGGAATATTTTTTGCATTTTCAGATATTCATTATGGAAGCTACATAAATGTAAAAAGGCTCCTGTTCGTATTGTTGTCTCAAAATTATGAGAATAATTTGAAAGGTCACTTATTTTGAGTCAAATGAGATGGTGGGATGGTGTGGAATAAACATCCCTTCTTTCTAATAGTATCTTGAAGAAATCTCTCTAAGAAAGTACTAAGTATAAAACAAGTCTTGCAGATGTCTTTGCGAGCAGCTTATTACTAAAACACTTGTCTGATGTGGTAAGTGACCCAAATAACCAAGTTGCATTCTAGTTCTTAAACAGAGTAGAACTTGGTGGTTGTGTAAGTTCTTTAAACTGAAGTTTATATGATTGTTTTTCTTTTTCCCCCACCCATGTTATCTTTTAGTTTCTTGTTTGAATAGAGAAACAAGAAGTCAGCTCTCTGGGTTTATTAGTATACTATTCTATGTATCTAGCAGATCACCGCTTACCAGGTGAGAAGAGCTGAAAAGAACGTATTAGGAATGAATTACACTTTCCCATGCTGGGCCTCAGAAAGCTTACTTATTTTCAACTTATATTACAAGTAACTGGAGTACTTCTCCAGACAGGCAAGGTAAACAAATGCATATTCTTTCAGCCAGTATATGAAAGACAAGCTTTGTTTATGTCTTCCAGTCAGTAGAGCTCACATCGTGTTTTAAGGTGTGCTTCAGTAATTAGAAAAATTGCTGACAGACAAAACCAGAGAATAAGGGACATGGGTGCATTGTTATTACAGTTAAAGCTTTTGCCTTCAACTTAACAACGTGCCAGTTCCACTCATGCTTGGATGTGCCTGGCTTACCTAGACAGCAGAGCCAATTGCTTTGTATTAGAAGATGGTACTTGTTGGTAAAAATCGGTATCAAGCTAACTTTTCCTAGGCTTTATGAAGGGTTGGTAATTAATTGTCTCCTGTAGGAAGGAGACGAGCTTCATGGTCGCTTTTAGTGTTGGGAAATTGGATTGCTGGTAGTTAGAAGAATGTTGTCAACATAGAGGTTGCTGTTGCTTTTCCCAGTTGTTGCAATCCCTGGTGACTGAAGCAGATATCTTCTATCTTGCTTTTAGTTGTTTGTTTTTCCCAGTCTTAACTTTTATTTAATGTTCATTCATGGATGCTGTATGTAGTGACATGATCTCTTGGAATAGTGTCTGTGTTACTGCAAGAGTTGTCTTGCCTCTTCATTCCATATTGCCCTAAGCTTTATTTACATGAGAGTTTTGAATTAATTATTGGCTGGGACTGGAACTCTGCCTGAAAATGCCTCACCTATAGAGCAGCAGAAGCAGTTGGTTTGTGGCTTCTCTTTGATATAATACATTTTAATTAAGTAAAAGCATGGAGAAGGTCATCTTCAGAAGACGTTAGTGTGCTTGTTTTGTACCCTGGCCCTTTTCCCCAGTGAATCAATGATTACACAACTTGGCATGACTGGCATTCTCTGATTGAGAGGCAGAAGCTCCAGCTCGCAGATGAAAGTGAAGTAACCGATCAGAATTCAGGTATCCTAGCAAAACGTGGTGCTACGTATGTTTTAGCAGTTGGAAAGCTTTAGTGATATATATTCGGTAAGAAGTACTGCATTTGTCCCACAAATGCTCCCAGAGGAATGCCTTTGGAAGAACTTGTAAATTGAATCTGACCATCATATAAGTTAGTTCTAAAAAAACAAACAAAAAACCCCACTAAAAACCCAAGAACCTGCTTGTGAAATAATGCAAGCCGACAGACTAGAGAAGTTTTAGTTGCCTTTTTAAAAATTAGTAATCACTTGGAGACCAAACAGTCACTGTAGTTTTGAAAACAGACTCCTGATGAAAGGACAAAAGAAAGCCTTGCATTTGGGCTTCTAATGAACACACTGGTTTATGCCTTAATTGCAAGGTTGTCTTTGATTTCTGCTTTCATTTATGTATATCTGTTTGTTCTGATTTAATTCTGCCCTCTAGTCCCCAAATAAATCATTTTCATTCTATGTTCGGAGCAAGTGCCTACAGCAGTGAAGTTGTATAGCACGCTTCATGCTGCGGAAGCTGTACGCTAGTTCCCTTACTACGTGATGTTTGGATCTCTGCAGTAAACTGCTGGTGGTGAGAGGAACAAACGTTTGGCGCTGAGCATTCACGCCTCTGCCTTTGTTTCTCCTAGGGTCGGGTGTCACTCACCCGTGATCCTTGAGTACAGGAGAGCTCTTTATTCCAAGGAGACTTTAAAGCTAAAACAAAATCCCCCCAAAAAAGGAAGAGCCGTCACATAGGTCTGATGCTCACGGAAGATAGCTGAGAGAAGCAGTTGTATGTCACATTACTTGCTGTTGTTGCAGTGGAGATAGCAGCTGAGGTGGGATTGCCTGATGAACCTGGACCAGAGGAACTGTTCCTCAGCGTGTGACAACTTGGACTGGGATTTAGGTTGAGAGTAGGGGTGTTTAGCTGGATTATGAATGTTCTGTTGTCCCAGTCTCTTGTTGCAGGTTAAGTGATGAGCAAGCATGGGCTCCTTTGGCTGTAACAGATTTAACTTTGTGTTGGTTTTCTTTTAATACAAGAACAATGGAAAAATCTCCTGTGGGTTGTCAAAGCGTTGCTGACAAGTCTGCTGAACATACGAGCTTCTGTATCTAGCTCTTGTTCAAAATAATTACATTCTTGACCTTTCTATTAAGACATGTCTGTAAGATGTTACAACTTTGGTTTCAGTAGGCACTTGGGAGGGGGAAATAAAGCAAAGTAAGTTTCCTGACTAATTCTTCCCTTACATCATTTCACTTATTAATTTTTTTCTATTATTATTATTATTTTCTCCTTCATCATAAGCCTTAGTTCACAAAACATTTGTGAATGTAAATTTGGAAATTTACATTAGTTTTGACGTGAGGTGGAGCATTAGTATAAGATGACTATATTGTAATGAAAGTAGGTTTAATTAACCAGTTATTTTAAATAGTAATGACTTCTGGAGTCCTGTTTATACTGCAGCTGCGATTGATTTTAATCTGAGAGCACTGCCTTTAGTAGGATCTTTCTGATTAATGTAGAATATTTCTGATTAATAGTTAAGGTCCAGAAAGGGAAAACTGGTTTTCTTCCTTCTGTATGTATATTATGTTACACGATTCTAACCCATCTGAAAAAACTTGTTTCTAAGGAGCCAGGGAGATTGAACCAGCTGATTTCCCACTCTAGGTGAGTGCACTTACAGTGAATGTCAGCATCTTGGAAGGAGTGTGTGAAATATCTCATAACACTGTTTGCTTGATGAGGTTAGTTTTAATTATTTATGACAGCCACTCTTAAAAATACTCTCAAGATTTATGTAGTCTTGGATCAGAGTACAGTATTATCTTTGAAAAAAAGTAGGTAAACATAGTTTCATAAATCACGGCTATATTGGTAATTTTGTACTAAGTAGACAACCTTGCTGATGAAATAGCTCAAAGTCCACAATCTGGGGTGTGTAATAGAGACTACACATAATAGAGCTAAAAAAATACCTGTGTGTAGCATAATATTAGAAGAAAAAAGGCAATTTTTTTGGATATTGATTTTATTTTCAATTTCAGTCTCTCATCAGCTTCTGAAAATTGGTGATAATAAAGGATAACACCCATGTTGTAAAAGGAGATTCTGATAAACTACAGTATCTTCTTGTTGGCCACTGTCTATTTGAGCAATAGCTGAATGGCTTATTGATCATATTTCTTCCCCATATGGTTGCACATTTCTTCGGGGGTGAGGTAATTTTGGCAAGATACTTGTTTTGTGGGATTCGTTCATTTAGATAGCTATCAGGTGTCTTAAGGGCTTAAGTGTAATATCGGTGCGGGGGAAGATGGGGGATTTAAATCATTGTGATTATGCTGGTGTAACTCAGCCTAGTGAGTTCTCTTATTACATATAAAAAGCCTTTTTCCAATAGTTTCATAAGAAGTAATTTGAGAGTACAAGAAGAAAAACAAAACAGAAAAAACAAACCCAAACCTTTCAAAACCAAGAGTGCTATTCTAAAAGAAAAATGGCTTGTTTTACAGTTATGCTTGTATACTGAAATGGGTTTAATTATACTGACTTGAACTGTCCTGTCTAAAGAAATGATCTGTGACTTCATCACCTTGATCTTTGAAAGAAATAACGAAAAGCAGTTGCCATGGGTGGAAAGGTCCGTTCTGTGCAGCTTCATTTTGGCTTCTAATTGGTCTAATGATTTCTATCATGTGTACAACTTGCTTTTGCCATTGTCTTTAAATAAAGCTTATTTAAATGAGGTATAGGTGGTCGATAGGACAAGAAAAATGGTCTCCCTTACTAGTTTCAGTGATACTGTCAGTAAAATGGTGATAGAGCAATATTCTGTATTTAAAGCTGTACATACAATAAAGAAATCAATTCTACCTAATAATACGATCCTAAATAGCTGCAGTGTGGAACTCTCTGTGAGGAAATCATCCTGTGTGTTTTGTAGATTGTTTATATTGCAAGGACTCTTGTCACCATTTACTTTTAACTCAGTTGAGTGCTTATTTACCTTTGTGAAGCGACAGTTTCAATGTCATTCTTTGTTAAACCTTTTGAGGCAAGCCGTAGATAATCTAAGAAAAGCTTACTGATTAATTTTTTTTTTCCAAATTACAGTTCGTGTTTTTTTTTTACAGAACTTGGGATTTTCATTGAGTTGTACAAAAGTAGTTGAGGAAAAACACTGAAGCGTTTTTGACTAATCAGATACAGTCTGCTGAACATACTGATTTTGTCTGAAGTAAAATTAAATTCAGTATTTCTAAGGTGACTTAGAGGAGCAGCAACAAAATTTTGTGTTATAGTTGGTTGTCTGTCTCTAAGCCTAATATGCTTTTTTTTAATATCTTGGTTATTGAATCTAGGGAGGCTTACTGCTCTTGCCTGCACAGTGAATATTTTATTTGGATGTTTATACATTTTCAAATGTAATTTCTTGACCAGACTGTGCCAGTTGTGTTTTTGTCTAGAAGAGACAGTCATACCGTCATACAGAAGTTGATTTTTCTAGCTTGGGCTCTTTATTTCAGAGGGTAAGCCATTGGAGGAATCTTTAATTTCAACCTTCTGGGTACCTTGAAGTTTAAAAAGGGCTCACTATGGAGCCGTGAAAGGAACATACAGAAAGAGCAGAAATCTAGGAATCTGTATTGTATTCTAAATGCAGAACTAATTGTTAGCGCATCTGAATTATAGAGAATCATCTTGCTGAGTTCAGAAGGGCATTTTGGCAGGCTGACTGGCAGGGTTGCGTTTGAGCCTTGTATTGAATGACTAGCCGCAGTCTGGCATATCGAAATACATTTTATTGGAATTTAATTAGTTTTTTTCTCCATGTGTCCTGGCAGTAAGAAATATGTGAACTAGAAGCATACTAAAACATTTCTGCACAACTGTATTGACTGTTAATTTTCTTTTTCTGTGGCATAAAATCATCCCCCGCGTGGGGAGGGGAAAATAAGAATGTGCCATTGTCTGCTGCCTTGATGTGTAAAGACCTGCAAGACAAGCCTAAAGGTTTTTCTAGCTTAAAATTTAAGACCTGTCTTTGACTCTGACTGGAAAAGCAATTAAATGGTCTGTGAGCTAAGTGTGAAAATTGAGTAATGGAGGAAAGAAGGGTTTGTAGTCAGTTTTTTAGTGTTCCACTATTGTTAAAATCTGTTTAACATCAGTGACTAGCATTTTTAAGAGGGCACCTCCGATCAAAGATTCAGCACGAGTGTTTGTAAGACTGAGACCTAACAATGTTCTTTGGGGGTGTTAGAATATCAGCAAATAAAACCAGAGAAGATTAGAGTTGGCAGTCTTTAATTCTCTTTCTTTAATAATATGTAAGCTCTCTTGGGGTGGTTTGGGAAGGTTACAGTATAGAGAGCAAAAAATCCCCAGACAATACCAGTTTAAAAGGTCTTGGAGGTCACCTCTAATGGTGAGGCAATGATGTAATTGGTTTGCATTACATTATTCGAGTCATCATCTTTGTCCTGCACTTAAGCTTTTAGTTTGTGTGGAGAGGTCACCTGTATGAATTGGGCAGTGTGCTCACGTTAAGCTGTGAACTCTCATTTCATAAAATGTGAAGGATTCCACACCTGGGGTAATTCTGAAGCTGTTTGGCCTCTTCAGAGTTGAGGAAGCTATCTGTGTCAATTGTGGCTTTTTATTGCTTTTCTTACTGAGCTAACCCAACTGCTGTTTTAGAACAGGGTAAGAATCTGTCTGAGGGTAATTCACAGCTGATTTAGTTTATGTTCCTGACTGGCTTGTTTCTTTTTCAGATCCCTTGCAGTTGGCAGTAAATCAGGCTACAAATTCTTCTCGCTTTCTTCTGTGGACAAATTAGAGCAGATCTATGAATGCAGTGAGTATCTTCCTTTTTTTTTTTTAAAAAAAATCCCCTCAGCTGGCTTAGTTTGGGAAGAATAAGACATGTTTCATTTTTTCACAGGTGGTTTGAAATTGACATAGGAGAACCTTAAGTGTGTGATGAAATATCACACAAATCTGAAATAATTGATTGCTAGCAGGCTAAAACTATGTATCAGTGGCGTGTATTTAAGTTTAGCTGGTATGCTGTGAAATTTGGTAATAGCTATGAGAAGAACTCCTTGCTTTTCTAACTTTATGTCCAGTAGCCAGGTTGTGTAGCAACTGGGCACTGGGGAAAAGACAAGAAACAGAATTTACTGGTGTGAGAGGGTGTCTTTTGGATCTTTGACTATTGAGGCAGGCAACCACTAATATACCATTATCAAATAAAAAAACTCGAAGGCTTTATTATCTTTTTCTTTAATGCTAAATATTTGCTGTTAGAAAAATAATTTTTAACATGATAGCTGCAGGTTCACTCTTCCAAAAGGGTGAATAATCTGTATTCCCATAACTTCTCAATACTGATCACAGTTGAGTAGGACATAGAGGGAGTCTTAAAGGAGAAATGGTATCCCCTGTTTTACCAGCAGTATGTAGACTTCCCTTTTTTGAGGTGCTAATAAGTAAGCTATGAATGCTATGCATGAGTATCCTTGCTTTCTTATAAACTCCATGTCAACAGGTGGTACCAATAGTTATGATGTCAGCATTTACAGTAGGATCCTGGTGTATCATGCGACACAACATGTGTAGACTCCATTCCCTAAGTGACCTGACCCTGTGGCATCTTAAGTTTGAAAATGGTGTGTGATTCAGATCACCTGTTACCTGTGGTGACAGCCTCATTCTGTATACAGTCAATGGAGAGAAGTAAATGGGAGGTTTAAACTGGGCACCTGTGGTCAGGTTAAATTCTGTTGCAGCTACATGTGCCTGTTTGAGTCATGGTCTGGTTGTACTGGTTCATCGGTGGGTTGAATTCCATTCTATGCCGTTGAGTTTAGGTACCTGACCTCTGTAGCATGTTAGGCACTTCCAGTATCTGGCCTGGTATCACCCCAAGAGATTCGGAGAAGATGATTCCTGTTACACCAGACACTGAATAAACATACTGAGAGACACTCAACTGAACTCTGCAGGGCTGCTGCTTCTAGGTAGTCCTTGAAAGAAAAAGTATACATGGGATAAAGTGCCTTGCTCAGAATCCTGCAATAAATTGATAAAGAGGCTGGGATTAGAATTTAGACCTGCTTATTCCAGTCTTGTTTTCAAACTGTTCTGGGTCTTATCTACAAACTGATCCGGGATGCCTGTATTGACTTAACCTCTCTGATATTGTAAGTTTTCTTTCATGAGTGTTAAGTCTGTAAATACAGAGCAGAGAATGTGAGGTAACGTTTCGTAGAAAGTTTGATGGTTTAACTTGTGTAAGCCAAACTGTCTTGACCCCTGCTTATAGGGCATGCAGTATCTGCAGCAGATCTTTCTTTTTTTTTGTGTGTGTCCAGTTAAATAATTTTCAGTCTTGGGCTTGCAAACCATGCCTGTTTAAAAGTTGATACAGAGATGGAGGGCTTCCTATGTGTTGAGTACCTTCTTTCCGCAAGGAGAAGGTATCTCGAAGCCTCCTGAACGTGTGTCTCCTGCCTCCCAGTTTAGTGTCAGTGAGTCTAAAGACTTGGTGTTGTTTTGAGTGAGCACTTTTAAGAACCCCTCCCTCTCCTGCAAGATTCATCTGCCAGTTCGTGTGTAGGTGTGTAAACTAAACTACAAAATATGTCCCAGCTCTCTTGTGTTTGAGAGAATGACTGAAAAGAATGGGAGGTTTCTTTGTCTGCCCCCATCACTGACTTCTGCTGTGGCTCTGTGCAAATTGCCTAACTCCCTGCTCAGTTGGTCTTCCTGTAAAAATCAGTATTAGATTGGAGAGTGCTTTAAGGCTTAATGAGTGCTTATAATATGCTTCATGTTCTTGGACTAAAAATGGAATAAAAGCACAGCTGATCATAATCTAACTGGTTCTTACCAGCTCTCATCTGTGATGCTACATGCTTGTGTTTATGAAACTGTAATCTTGTTATGTATTTGCGTGTTCTCCCCTCGCTGCTGATACTTCAATCATTTCGCAGTTGTTCTTTTTGTTCTTACTGTATTTTGAATCTGAGTTTCTGGTGATGCTCACTTGTGTAAAGGAGAAAATACAAATAGAAAAAAGTAAAACTGGTTAACAGCACTGCTCTAGGACTTAACTAATGCTTCTAAACATATGACTAATGTGGGTAAGCTGGATGTAGGATGTGCAGTACTCTACTGGAATGGTTGCTAGTTAGGAAGCACACATGGTTTGGCAGCTGTGAAGAGATTTTTATCACTTCTTCCTGTTAGGGGAAGACAAAGGAACAGAGGTGCATCCTGTATTTTTCAAGTGAATTTAATTAAAAGCCCATCACAAAGCCTTTCTCTAAAGGTAACTATCTGTATTATAGTAAGTCTTTTAGGTGAGACTGAAGAATTGTCTGTACCTTTTAAGTTTTCTCCTTATTGAAAGTTTTAGGGTTTTTCTTTTCCCCTTCATCTGTGACTGCTTAGCTCTTGATAGTGCTCTTCCGTGTGCCTTCCCTGCTGCCTACATTTCCCATCCGTGCAGCGTAGGACAGCACTTCTTCCATCTGAATCTCTGCTGCTGCTTCTCTTCTGAAACACCAGTTCTCCTGCTTGCCCGAGAGAGTAACAAATCCCAGAAGTTGTGTCTTAACACAGTTGCCCCTGAATGAGGAACGAAGCTGTGCTTGTCCAGGAGCAGGGAGCAGTCAGACTGTGTTTTTTGGGTCTCTGTGTGCTGGCCTCTGTCTCTTGTAAAAGGATGCCAGCATTACAAAGGACTTCAGGCTTGATGGGAAGCTGATAACCTGTACTGTATACCGTAGAGTATTTGAGTATCTTTTATGTTACTAGTCTGATTCAAGGAACACAGACCTCTGCATTTGAAAGTCTATGCGTAATTTTATTGAAGCAGATTCTTTGTATTTCTTTTTCATGTGTGGCGTGTGGCATCAGGAAAATGGAGAACAGTTCCTTGAAAACAAAGTAATTGCTAAAATGCATTATCGCTGCTGCAGAAGTGAGGAAATTGAATTTTCAAAGCCTGTGTGAGCTGTTTTGTCTTCTCTGGAAAAGTACCATATTAAATACGGGATTTAGATAAAAGTCAATTATGTTGCATAGAATATGGAAAATGCATAGTATAAACCTGCTCCTCTTCCATAAGGAGGCTATTTCTCTCAAAAGAATGTAGAGCATTAAATATTTTCTGTTCTTTTTGTTGAAATAACTGCCCAGAAAAAGCTCTTTCAAAGCAGACATGTCACACAGTGGTGACATTGTCATATGCTGAGAATGTTGGACAGAACTTTTTCAGGGAATTTCTGTCATTGGTGATGAGAACAGTGTCAATAATATAATGTGTCTCTTGGCCAAAACAGAAGCCTTCAGAAACAAGCACTTTTTTTTTTTTGGCTCTTTTCTTTTCTCCCCCCCCTCCGGCAGTTTTATGGTTTGGAATGTGTTGTTGAGCTACAGACTTCTGAGAAGTTTGGTTGTTCTGATGGATCAAGCCCAAAGGCTCAAGTTGCTTGTCTTGGTTCAGTTCTGTAATGGAAAGGCAGATGTAGCTGGTAGATGTGGGAGAGCGGCAGAGTGGTAAAGCTCTCCAGCTTTCTCCTGCTGTGAAAACCATGTCCGCTGTGTCTCTGAGGCTTTCGGGGGGAACTTCAGGGAATGGCAGGGGGAAGCACACATGCCAGGGTTACTGGTGGTGGGACTTGAACTCCTACCAGCTTGGTCCAGTGCTGTGCTGTAAATCAAATGCTCTGACAGTGCTGCGTTGCCAGAGGTCCTGGACTCCTCCCTCCTGCTGTCCTCCCCACATTTTGAATGCTGACTTGCGTTCCTCCTTTGCCTCCAGTGCTTCCATAGCAGAATGCATGACAGAAGTAATGCTGTTTTGTGGCTATGCATACATGCTGGGCTTTGATTTCTGTACAAATTGTTTTTAGGGACTGTCAGGTAAAAGATGGTATGAGTAAGAAAAATACTGATCAGTGGCTGAAGCAGTCCTATAACAAATGAGTTTACCAGTGTCTTTGAGTACAATGCGCTTGCTTTCTTCATGGAGAGGTGTGCAGAAACTCCAGGATTTTCAGTCATTAAAAAAACCTTCCATGCATAGAATAACTTTAAAAAGTAAATAAACACCACAAAAAACCCCACCCAAAATGCAAAAAAAGCCCCTTTGCTTTCCTGTATATCTGCAGAGTTAAGAGAAGATTGTAAGATTCTGGAATTTGATAATTTGCTATTTTTTGTATATTTTTTTTTCTTTCCAACTGGATCTTGGGCAGGGGGGAGTAGATGCTCTGTTCTGAAGTGTCGTGCAAGTTTACACGGGGAGGGGGGCAGGAAATCTTTGTAAAGCAGAATTTACTGTGTAGATTTTCTGCTTTAAAAACCTGTCCTATTTCCCACCTTGACTCTGAGCTGCTGTGGCAGAACAGTTGTGGTGTTAGACTGTATTTCCTTAGACAGTATTTCCATTGATGTGCATCGTTGTTCTTCCCTGAAATCTCCCTCTGTATTTTTTCCTCGTTACTGTGATTCCTCAGCTGACACAGAAGATGTGTGCATTGTGGAGAGACTGTTCTCCAGTAGTCTGGTGGCCATAGTTAGCCTTAAAGCTCCACGCAAGCTGAAAGTTTGTCACTTTAAGAAGGGGACAGAGATTTGCAACTACAGTTACTCCAACACCATCTTGGCTGTCAAACTCAATAGACAGGTGAGTACTAATTTTGACTAGGTGAAAATATGGGAAGGGGTTGTGGATCTTACTCTGACACTTCCTTTGCTTATTGGTGTCTCTTCCTTTAGTGACAGAATTGTTACTTGAAATTAACTTGTGCTTTTCCAACTGTAGCTTCTGTATGGCATCTCAGTGCTCTGATTTGGCTAAGTTTTTTGGTTCTATATTTATGTATTTACTTAGGAAGATGCCCTGAGTAAGCTGGGCATGCTTTGAGCAGGAGGTTGGACTGGAGACCTCCTGAGGTCCCTTCCAGTGTGAATCATCCCTTGATCCTGAATATGAAAGTACATGAAACTGACAGTTTCTATACGGGCCTAAACTTAGTTACCTATTCACTTTTTATGGTTTTAAATCCCGTTTGCTGAATTCTTTTTTAAAAAAACCACACCACACTGAACTGGTGACATTTTGTAGTTAAGCACCTGCAAACACAGTTTTCTGTATTACTGAATCATTAGTAGGCTTTTCTGCAAATGCAGACTTCTCTGTTTTCAGCTAGTTCATGTAAAGTAGAGAGAATGGCATCTGAAGGAGAAAACCTTAGTGTCTGCCCCTACTCCCAAAGTAGGAGTGGGAGGATGGGATTCCTGTTTAACATCATAACAGAAACAGTGGCAAACTTGATTTCTGGCTTAGTGAGGTAGCATTAAATGAATAACATCTTGTTAGTCATCCAGATGCAGTCTACAAAAGTGTACTGAGATGTTGAAGAACTTCAAGTTTTTTTTTTAAAAAAAAAAAAAGCTCCTCACAGATGATTGAGTAATTGGCTTTGTAAATGGTTAAAAAAATATTGTACTTTTTTCTGTTTAGCCAAAGCAGAAAACTATTTCCATGTGTGAATTGGCCTCTTGAGGCAGGGAAATACATACGGGTAGGTACAGAATAAGAATTAAATAGCGTTTAGGTTTCTGGCTTACTGACTTAAATTATAATGTAAATCATTTTCATTTAAATCAACTTGTGCTAGTGTGGCTGAGCACGCTAGCTCAAGTCAAGTGCACTGGTCAGTTCAAGTGACCGAGTGCAGTATTACACCTCTTGAAAGACTCCAACCATGCATCTTGTGTGTCTTCTATCAGACTCTTAGTTCTTCCCATCAGGTGGGTACAATCTTTTCTCTATTGAAAGGTATCTACTGCATTTCAGACACAATTTATTTTTTTTTTTAGGATTGATAAATTAATATAAACTCCAGTTTGATACCAGCATTTTGTCCTCTTTTCCCCGTCTAGAGGCTGATAGTATGCCTGGAAGAGTCTCTTTATATACACAACATACGAGACATGAAGGTATTACATACAATCAGGGAGACGCCTCCCAATCCTGCAGGTGAGTATGTTGTTAGAAGCTAGCATAATTCTGAAAAGTACGTCCTGTGTCAATATATGATGTTTCCTACAGGGAACTGTAGCATTCTTAATATCACTTTCAAATAAAAGTAAAAATTGAATACGTCAGTGTTGTCTTAAAGCTTACCTGTTTGATCCAGGTGAGGTTTTTGAGAATAGCAGACTCTGCCTTAAACTGCATCTTCCCGATTTTTCAGTCTCCTGGAGTGAATGTGTTGAAATATTAGAAGTAGTAGAGATACAAAGTGGACTTTGCCAGCAATTGGTACAGTTACAGGCTTTGTCAGGTTAATGCACCTGACAGGCATGGGAAATTCTGCTGCTTGATCAGTTACAGTAGTGCTGTTGGTATTCTTCCTTTTCTACTTCATACTAAACTTTAACTTTATGTTAAATAGTTGAATACGTTGCAGGTTGACTCTGAGATTATCCATCCTTGCTCTGTTTCTGTTGATACCTTGCAAGGATAACTTGAGTTATCTTTGTAATATTCAAACGTAGGATCAGAAAGTTTTTCTGCATAAGTCTTGGGATTTGCCTCTTTCTAATTCTGTTTCTGCATCCTTTCTAGGGTTGTGTGCTTTATCAATAAACAATGATAACTGCTACCTGGCCTACCCAGGAAGTGCAACTATTGGAGAAGTACAAGTCTTTGACACCATCAATCTGGTAAGGATCTGTGTGAATGCTGTTTCCACTTCTAAAAGATGCAGGTTTTGGAAATAACTTCCTCAGAAAGGCATTACTAGATGCTCAGTTAGGTTCCTCCACATCAGTTTGCAGTATCTCATATAGCTAGGCTTCACAGAAAGTATTAAAAAAAAAAAAAAAAACAAACCAAAAAACCCAAGTACAGACGTTTATATTAGATTTGATGAGTAGAGTTGGGGAAATGGGTGGAGCAAAGTAAAGTAATTTCTATTTGACTTATATTTTAAGTATCCTTCTACTGTTTGCACTTTTTACGCACATGCTTCAGTGATAACTTTAGGTACTTAACAGTTTCTGAAACAAATATTGACGCTGTCACCCATTAAGGCAGACCCATATTTGCCTTGAATGCTCTTAAATAAGCAGTCTTAAGCAGTAAACATGTAGCTTTTAACCTGGACTGTACTAAGGTTGTATTTTATTGATTCACTCCAGAGAGCTGCTAATATGATCCCAGCTCATGATAGTCCCTTGGCTGCTTTGGCATTTGACGCAAGTGGTACAAAACTTGCCACTGCATCAGAAAAGGTAAGGTGGCTTTTTATTGACTTGCTGACAGTGATAAAACTTACAATGCTTAGAAAAAAATTCAGTAAGTTTAAGCATGCACAAATGCCAAAAAAGAAGGCTTACAGTTATAACAGTTAATGATATTTGTTACAATTTCTATGCTGTGAAATGTTGGATAGTAACCTCGCTTAAACAAACACACTTTAATCTGGCTGTAATCAGGGCAATCCTCGAAGTGTTTCTCCTTTAATGCAGGGTGCTTGTTAGAAATTAGTTGCTTGTTTTCATTGGGAAGATAACATCAAAACAAGACAGTTAAAGTCAGAACAGAGAGAACTGTCTGGCCAGTCTTTGGCACGCAATGACAAATTGTCCATCTAAATTGTATAAATTGGGAAGTCTGAAACCTCTGCTCTTTGAGGAATAAGCTTAGAATAGAAAGGTGTAACTGATTGCATCTGATAAAGGCACAAAGATATTCAGGTGACTGTTCTTGTGGTACTTGTCTAGTGTGGTCACTTTCATGATCAAATATGATAAGAAGGGCTGTTCTTGATGCACAGCTTGCTCTCCACGTTAGTAGCTCCCACCTCTTGTTGTTTCTCTGCTCCTCAAACACATCCTACCAACAAGCTCCATAAATATTTCATGCTAGTATGTGTTGTGCAACCACAGCAGTACGTTAGCTAAATGGCTTGCTGCTTGTAGTACTCTGCTCGTGAGGGCTAATGCACACTGAACAAACTTGAAGTGAAAAATTATTTATTTATTTTTTTTCTTTACAGGGGACAGTAATAAGAGTGTTTTCCATTCCAGAGGGACAGAAACTCTTTGAATTCCGAAGGGGAGTGAAGAGGTAAAGTTCAGCTGGGCTAACTATCTGGAGCTCATTCCTTACGGTAGATCTCCAGTGTGTTCTGCAATTGAGCTGGCATCCTGATTTTTGCCTGTTTTCATCTTCATTCATCCCTGTGCCTGTATGCTTGTAACAGTTTCAGCTTGAATGTCTTCCAATTTCACTCCTTTGGACTTGACTATTCTACAAATCAATCCTGTCAGAATTGTACTCCCTCTTGCCTTTTAAAAAATTATTGGTGAGGGAACTTGTTTAAAGTGGGTCACCTTTTGTAAGATATATTGTATTTTTATGGCAGTTGGAGGCAGTACATCTAATGTTCTTGCGCTCTTCTAAATCCTGCTAGTGCTGTGATCATTGATAGCCATTGTGAAATGTTACTATGACTTGTGGTAGTAGTTGTCACTCTGTAGCTCTGCTGTACTTTATACGGAGGTAAGACTGAGTTGAGGTTGTTACTAATTGACCCCTATATCTGGTATACTTCAGAGCTGAACCTCATTAATAGGGATCTTGCTCTTGAAGTGCATCAAGAAGGTAGCGGAGAATTCGGAATGCTTACTATGGAGATGGGTTTTTTTCTTACTTGTAAAGTAGTGGTGACCAAGAAGTCTGCTTTATTATTAATTAAGCCAAATCCTTTGGTGCAATTGTGAGTCACCTGCAATCACTGACAGGAGGAGAGCAGCGGGTGAGTCTACCATGCAGCCGTAGTTCCTCCCAGCTCTCACAGTACAACTTGTGTGAACATTATGGAGCTCCTTGGTGGTGAATGTGCAGAAAGAACCCCACCTACCAAATGGAGTAGCAATATTCTTATTTAAGTCTGTTCCCGTGAGTTAGTTAGTTAACACTAGCTTACTAGCTTTCTTCTTACACCAATTGGTACACTATTAGAATGTCAAAAATAATGCTTCATTGTTTTTCCTCTTTTTTTTTTTCCCCAGGTGTGTAAGCATCTGTTCATTGGCTTTCAGCATGGATGGCATGTTTCTGTCTGCATCCAGTAACACAGAGACGGTGCATATCTTCAAACTTGAGACTGTGAAAGAAAAGTAAGTTTCAGAGCTGCCTTAGATTTTTCAAGGAAAAGGCTTTAAAATCGATTATACTCAACAGGATGAGTTCTCCAAAGTGTGGACAGACTTCTCTTGAATGCTTCTGTAAAGTAAAGGGCATAAGAAGTCATTTATGAATCAGCAGCTGCAGCTGAGCTGTTCTCCTGGTGAATAGAAAAGGTATTTCTGCCAAAGAAATTGGCAATCCTTGGCAGAGGAATGTGGAGCAGTTCAATATTTTCAGTTACATATGTGTTTCACTTCGTCTGACGTTCATATGAGATGAGCTATCTTAGCTTTAAAAGACACCAGGTTATAAAATGTTCCTATTTATGATTTGAGAGGACAGTCTTACATTTCTGTGGGAGCTGTTGGAAACAATTATTTGCTTTAGTGATGAACAAGTGAAATAAATCTTGATGTGTAGCACTTTCCAGTAGATCTTGCTCTTGTATAATGAACCTTATGAAATGCAGTTTTATAAGCAGAGGTATCAGTTTACAATCAAACATGCTTAAATAACAGGCTGAGAGTATTGCAGGACACATTGTGCCCTGTAGCGTACATGGAGTGCATTAGTTCTCGAGGGGTTTAGGTATTTCTGAAGAGAAGCAAATAGCTGCTTAATAATCTTAAAAAAAAGATTTTTCAAAGTGTTTGTGCATCTTTCTCTTTAATGTGAAGAAGACAAGTCGGTCACTTCTTTTCTTCTGACTTGCAGACCTCAGGAAGAGCCTACAACCTGGACAGGTTACTTCGGAAAAGTGCTGATGGCCTCAACAAGCTATCTGCCCTCTCAAGTAACAGAAATGTTCAACCAGGGTAGAGCCTTTGCTACAGTCCGCCTGCCGTTCTGTGGGCACAAAAACATCTGTGCACTTGCCACGTGAGTAGAGAAACTGAGCCTGCCCTCACCACCCCTCTGGGTTGCCATGTTGGGCTCTGGAGAGGCTGACACTGTAGGACATAACTTTGTCTCCAGCAGAGTGGGTAGCACACAGAGCAGTGATCACCTGTACGCATTTCAAAGCCATTTCCAGTTTAAGAGCAGTGTGTTAGAGCTAACACTTCACAGTCCTGTGAGAGGGGGAGGGAAAGGGCCTAGTATTTGGATGAGAATGACTCTTTCTAAGTGTTATTTAAAGATGTCTTTTAATTTTGAAAGAAGAACCATGAGAACAGCCCTATGGACTTGTGGCATTTGCTTCCATTAGTGCTAGGGGGAGCGATAGTGTACATTGTGTTGTTGAATTGCAAAATTAAGCGATCCAGACTAAATGTTAAAGTCTCTGAAACCAAGTTCATATTCTTCTTGTTTCTGAAACAGCATAGCATTCATTAAAGTTAATTTTGAGGACTAACTCTGGTCTCTATCTTCACCAGAGGCAGGTCCCACTTGGCACAGCTACCAAAGCAATAAGCTGAGTGATAGTAAACTTACTTTGTGAGGGTTTTATAGTTTTTATGCTAAATCGACTTCATGTCAGTACTCTCGCTCTTCTGATCATAAAGCACCCTTTAAGCAATAATTAAGCCTTGTTACATCTCTGAAATGAGTAAATATTCCCGTTGGAATGTTTGTCTCTGGAGTTGCACAAAGCTTGGTACCAGGATGGTAGCTTCTGTATCTCTTCTACTGGGTTATACATACATTGCTTGTTTCCTGTGGTATCCCATTAGCTCCAAAGTGTTGTTAACGCCGTACTTTTTTATGCATAGTTCTTTCCTAGGTGCTCTGTCTGACAGTTAGCAATGTTCCCTGTCCAGAAGCAAGAGTGTGGAAATTAATGGCTTAAAATCAGGGGAGGGGAGGGGGGTGTGCTGATACGAAACTTAAGTTCTTATTAATCCGTTGCTCTCCCCTAAACCTTTCTAGAATCCAGAAGATCCCTCGTTTATTGGTGGGAGCTGCTGATGGGTATCTCTACATGTACAACCTGGACCCTCAAGAAGGAGGAGAGTGCACACTAATGAAGCAGCACAAGTAAGCCCATGTTACCTGGGGACTGTTGTATTTTTATTTTTTTCACCAGATCCAGTTTGTTCTTAAACTTAGTGCTGTTCTGCAGAAATCTAACTTAGAACAGCTCACTTCTTTAAACTAATCTTTTTCCAGACCTCTGACATGAATGAGTAACTTCAGAATTCCCCTGTGCCTGCCTTCCTAATATCTACTACACTGAGCACCGCTTTACCAGCAGAAACTTAACACTGTCTGATTGCAGTGAAGGATCAATCGCTGTTAGCTGTATGATCCTGTTTCCTCTTACTTGGCAGTTTGAGTTGAGTTACTTGAAGAAGAACTTGAAACATCTGACACCATCCTCTTCATCAATAAATGAAGCGGTTACAGAGATGAGAAAGAGATGTTACTCTGACTTCAGAGGGGAATCTGGCCTAAGAAATTTTCTGTATTCTCTCTCTGCTGGTGTCCTTATTAAATTTCCTTGCATATAGCCCAGCCGATAATGTTCTGTGCCAGTACTGTAGGACACGTAAGGAAAATACAGCAAGGCGTTCTTACTCTCTCTAATAAGACTTGGCAGGAAAAGCTAGGGTAATACACTCAGATTACTTGCATGATCAATCACAGAATTAAAGCCAATAGCTCACAATGATATTTCAGGTCTGCGGCTTTTGGTCAAACTATAATACTGGTCAAAAATCATACCTCTTTCTGAATGCTTTAAGGTGTGACCTCTAGCTTCACTTGTAGATGAAGTGAAGTCTCAGAGGGAAGTTTTTGTCGAGTTCTTTGTCTCTGAAATGTCCTCATACCTTCACTAGAGGGTTTTCTAGTGTATGTGTGTGAAGCAACTGCTTCTGTTGTGTACAGAGCTCAAGAGACAATCTGAAATATTACTCATTGGTATGGTGGTTGGGTTTTTAATCCTGCATGGTTTTGGAGTCTTATTTTTGCAGCATCAGCAACTAGGATCTGGATTCTGATGCCATGTCAGAGGCAAGCATGTCACCGAGTGTCTTCAGTGTTAAATGTGAAGTGTTATGAGATGCCTTCTTGATGGTCCCCGGGAACGGAGAGACCAAATTCCTCCTGTTGCATGTTTTATTCTTGCACATCTAATGAGATACTCTTCTGTAGCCATCAACCAAAGCTGTGTTGTGCCCAGGCAGATCACCTCTCCAGCTAACTTCTCTCTGCTTCGTAGGCTCGATGGCAGTATGGAGCCAGCCAACGAAATTCTAGAGTCTGCATCCCATGACCGGCCGTTGGTAGCGCAGACGTACAGTGCCGCTGTGACTAAAGGTACATATGTGCCTTCCTCACCTACAAGGCATGGTAAGGAGAAGGCTGGAAACAGGGCAGGGAGCACCTCTGCCTATTGCTTCATTCTAGATGGCTGCAGGAGCTCATCTACCTCAACACTGAGCTTTTCATAGCTGCAGGGGTGATGTGAAACAACTGGTGAGCAGTAGGAAATGAGCGCTTGTGATCTACACAGGCCTCCTAAAGATGGATCAGTCATCTTTGCCACTTTCTGGGTAGAACTTTGTCTTGTATTGTGGTTGATTACTGACAGTTGCAGTACTTGCCAAATGGTTCTTTAGATGCCCTAACACAGTTATTTCAAACAGGAGTTCTGCACCCAGACTTATGCAAAGCATGTGAACTACAGCCTACTTTGTTTTTTTTTTAAACAAGGTTGATAAGTGCTCCTATCATTCCTTTATGGGAACAGTGACCTTTTAGCCTGATTTGCTGCTCTGTTAAACTGAGAAGATGAGAATTCGGTTAATGCTGCAGCTGACTGGAGCTTTTGCCATCTTTGTATGGCACTCAGGTCAGTGCAGAGGAAAGACAGTCTGCACGTATAGCATCAATACTGCAATTGCAGCTGTAGTGCATGGGTGTGGAGACTAAGAAAAACATCAGCCTGCCTCAAAGCACTCGTACACATTGCGCCCACACAGAGTAGCTGAACTTTGATCATAAACTGCTCATGGCTTGGAGAATCCTGGTCACAATGGAGGCAAACATAGGGTGGCAACGAAACTGTTGCACCTAATGTCTGGTATTTGGCTCTAATCCTTCACTTCGGTTCCAACCTCAGTTTGTGCTGCTGATCCCCCAACTACTTGTTCCTTTCTCTGCAGCCTATACAGATGACCTGGGTGCTGTGGGTGGAGCTTGCCTGGAAGATGAAACCAACTCACTTAGATTGGAGGAAGACAGTGAGCATCCCCCCATGATCCTTCGGACAGACTAAACTTTGACCTGTGAACTCACTCCTGAAGCAGAGAACACTGGCTTGATGTTTCTTGAGGAATCTCGTGTTATGCTGCTATGAACTTTGACATGAGTTGGGAGAGAGGATGACAGACTCTTACAGTTTTAAGTCGTAGCTGTAGTTCTAATTCTATACAATTGGAAAAATATATGGTTTTCAATTCAGTGGCTTTTAATCTTGCTTATCTATTTTAGCTGTGGGTTTTTTTGTTGTTGCCAAAACCTGCTGTCTGTGCAGCCCTCAGAGCCTACTAGCTTTGCATGCGTTCATGTGCCAAGCAAGCATAGGAGGGGGAGAGAGAGAAGCCACTTTATAACAAACTCAAGTTTGTATTTTTTTTATATATGTATATAATATTTAGCTTATATAAGGAAGGAGTAGAGAAGTGGTTCCGAAAGCTGAGACTAGTTCTGCACTGACAAAGGTCCAAATGGTTTCCTGTGCATGGGCTTGCAGGCATACCCAGTGACTGACATGCAACCTTTCAAATGCAATGGCCTGGTTTTTTGGGTTCACCCTCCCCTTTCCTGGACCATTTTGTTAATTAAAATTCCTTCTGAATGTTGTGTATTTGTGGGACTGTTCTGTTTGTTGGGATGGAAAACAGGAAGTGTTTCCCTGCATAAGGATATAGAATATAGAAAGTGCCTTTACAGGGAGGAAAAGAATTTTCTGCAGGGAGAAACCTAGAATGAAGGAGGAGTTGCTGGAGACTTGTTCGCACACCTTTAGTGCTTGGGCGTCTGTGGCCCGTAGTGGCTGACGAGCTTGTGGGGTTTTTCTAGAGAAGACTTGGAATGCACTTTCTCTGTTTCCTGTAGGTTGTCTTATTTCCTTGGTGGAGTAGCAATAACCTTTTTTATACTTTTTTTTAAATTATCCAAAGCAAGGATTCTGTCGGGTTGGATGAAAGTCCCAGTAGAGTATGGCAGCCCCACTCTTTAAAGAGCCTGAAGGTTTCAGCTGGAAGGCATCGCGCTCACTTCTTGCTTCTCTTCAGTCTGTGGCTGAGTGTACTGCTATAATAGTGAGGGTTCGTGATTTTTTTCCAGATGCTGATATAAATATAAATGACTTTGAAAGATTAATTTTCTTCTGGGTTCTCTTCTGCTGGATAACAGTGTGCGCTTTTTTCCCCTGTTATTTTCTTCTCTCATCAGAGTACCTCTTGCAGTGCGCTCCAAGGACCAGTTGTCTCTCTGGCAGTTTTGGAATAAATCCCTCACTGCCCTGACCCTGGCTAGGGCTTTCCAAGGCTGAGCAGTGCTGCCGACTATTTTTAGGATTGTAATGTGCCTTCTCTTGAGTCTTGGATAACAGTTAGTGAGCAAGTGATTAGCAAAGTACTTGGTGAGTGTTACTTTCCTTTGCCAAAATGAGCCTGCTTCACCTTTTGTGTAACAATGTGGGTTGCTTCTTGCCCTCTAGTGACTGCAGAGAAATAAAAACAGACAAGGAAACTGCAGATCTTGAGAGGAGTACAGAAGCTGAGTACTCCAGCTACATGTGAACTCCCTACCACAACTAGGGAGTGATGTGCTTTTAGGATTTGGTGCTGTTAACAAGTCTTCTCTCAAGCAGTAGCAGGCAGTGGTCTTTGTCCCCAAAGCCCTGTGTGGACCGGTGGGCTTCGCCTTCCTCCTAAAACGCAGAAGATGGTGGTAGCCCCTGCCAAGAGAGCTGCCTGTACCGGTGAGGCTACTGTTAGTCCGTGGGTGTGGAAGATGTTCTTACATGAGCGCATGTGAGAGGGAAGGGATCACGCTTGTTTAGTCCCTGAAAAGCCTTGATTGTCCTAAGGAGTTGGCTGGAGTGGCTTGCGGTGTCCTCTCCAGAACCCAGCACACCTGAAGCAAACCACTGAGCTGTGCTGAAATCTCGCTTAGTCCCTTGACTGTAAGCTCTGGCTGACAACTAAATTCTGTGGTCTGGGATTTTTTATTTTTTTTTTTTTTTATTTCAAGTGCTATCGGCTTTGATGTGGAGCTCGTAACTTCAGAGTAAAATACGAGCCTGGAAGTAAATACAAGCTCAGTGAGCTTTGCTGGCAAACTGAACCGCCCAGGAGCTGTCAGATGTCTGCTTGTTGCAGACTAAAGCCGTTTACATTCCTGATAACATACTTGGAGGCTTGGCGTAGACTCCACAAGTAGAGTTAGCAGTAAACACACGTAAGCAGCGCAGGTCAGCTAAGCACACAAGTTTTGCAGCTTCTGAATGTAAGGCCACGTTACATAGCAAGATAAATCTCTTAATGTTATTGCTAACTACTGCTAAAAATTGAGAACACTTATTGTGCTAATTTTACCCCCTTAACTTTTACACCTTGTCTTCCACAGGTGAGTTGGAGATCCTGTATTCACTGTAGTTGTCTTCCATATGCTGTAGTACGTTCCTGCACCACAGGCTGACTGTTGAATCACTGTGCCCTGCTGGGTTCACTCGCTCTTTAACTGGCTTCCAGTTTCTAGTTATGTGTCTTCTTGTAACTGGGGAAAACCATTTTAGAGAGCAAAAGTATTAATATTGTGGGGTTAGTGACCAGCATGGAGCTTAGGAGGGGGAGCAGGTGGCTTCTGTCCCCACTGACTGTATTTAAGAACGGTTGCAGTAGTTCGTCTTAAGTTCCTTGCGTGAGGATATAAACTTTTTCTGAGATAAAATATGACTAATCTCATTTCCCTCTGATGGCCTCGGGCCCTCAGTAACCACCCTGTTGTGGTACGCTACCAAAGTTAGAAGCCTTTCAGGCTGGGGTTTCATCCCGGTGACTCAAAGATGTTGTGGGTTTGGGTTTTCTGTGGGGTTTTGTTGTTTGCTTTTTTTTTTTTCTTAAAAGTACCAGAAATGCTGTCTGTAGTTGCATCCTCACCTGACTGTGGAGCGTATGATGCTCTGTGGATCAGGCGGTGTCTGAACACTTCTATTCTGATGGTGTAACAGCCCTGGATTCCCCAGGGTAAGCCAAGGAGGCTCCAGCCCTGTGCTGTGGCCGTGGGCTTCCAGTCACACGATATGGGCAGCCGCTCTCGTTTTAGAGTGACCGTCCTTGGAAGGACGGTGTGTGCTCTGTGACCGGGCGTCTCTCTCTGGGTACAGACTGTGCCTCTCGATAGCTTTTTAATTCGGTAGAGGGTTTGGGGCGGAGATAGACAACTGAAACAACCAAAGCTGGGGAGGGGGGAACACTTAGAAGCTTGGAATCCTAAACTCAGGTCTTAGACGGCAGTGGGGTCTGTTCCCAGCGAGTACGGCAGGGAAGGAGCTCGTTCGTGATGCGCATGTTGGTAGCGAGCGTACGTACTCCGCTGCTGTCTCCACGCTGTCTGTTCATACCCTACTTTGTATTTCTAGTTCTGGGGCAGAAAGCTTTTATCAGCTCTGGTCCCTTCCGTCGCTGTTTCCAAAATACAAGTGGTAGATACAAATCTAGCAGTTAAAAGGCTGGGCCTGGCTGAGGGGGCAGAAGTAAAAACCATCAAGAGGGTTAGTGAAAGCTGTTTCTTCAAGGCCTTGTTCAGCGAGAGGGTTGTGCGGGTGCTCCCTCCGGGGTCAGGGTGTACCTTGCTGCTTCGGGTCCTGCGCAAGCGAGTTGCTCGGGCCTGCTCTCTGCAGAGGGTGAGGGTAGAGGTGGTGGCTGTTCAAGACTGCCTGAATGCAAATAAGTATCTGAGAAGACTCGTAATACGGTGATGGGCGTCTCTGCAGAGGAAACTCGCATCTGACCTACGCGTAGTAGTAGAAAGGGAGGAATGAAGTGAAGAGCCGCCAGCTCGGTGAGTAGTGTAGAGCCCTGAGAAGCCGATCGGCAGAGCACTCTGTTACATCCCACATTCTGCTGTCTGGGCTCTAATAATGGCATTAGCACCAAAGCAACATGCAGTAAGACGGTAGAATTTCTTTCCTAGGAGCTCGCTGAGCTGTTTGGTGTGCCACTTGTGTGTGCAGATGCTCCGCCGCTGTTTGCAGAGCGACAGGAGTCTTTGTCCAAAGCATTGGTGGGGGTTAATCACTGCAGAGGTCTGAAAGCTTTATTCTGTGCTCCAGCTGTCCTGGCTAACCATCACCGTGATTTAACCTGTTAACATCCGAGAGCAAGGCAGTGGGTCCTCTCCACATGTGCAGAGCAGGCCTTCCTCTCTTTGGAGTCTGTGCCGCACTGCGGAAGGCTTGAAGAAAGCACAGCTCTGACTGGAAATAATACTTTCAGATTCCAGTTGCACAACCAAAGGAATTCAGTAAATTCCTGTTTTTCTAACCATGACATGCCTTCATTTTAACACTCTTCAAATTGGCAAATCTCATCTTACACTGCCTTGAGAATAACGGACGAGAAGTTTTTATTCTGGCTTGCAAGTAGCTACAGTTGTGCTCGTTGCAGATATCTCAGTGCTGTGGCTTTGGCCCCGCGATCCATACGCTGACTCCCCCTGCGCTGCCTTTGCATGTGTCCGACTCGTTTCTCAGGAGCGGTGCGTTGTTCCCAAACCTGTAGCTCTGGGTTTCTACGAGGTGTCAACCCTTTGCTCGGGTCTATTTGCTCTTGCATTTGCTTCCTCACCTGGGGAAAAACCCCAAACCCTGCGTGCTGCAGCGCTCACTTACTCTGTTCGATATCTGTGTCGATAAGTGGAAATATCTGTCTAACATTCCACCTCACCAAGTGTCTGGCTCAGTGCTAGCCCATCGCTCTTTGTAATTTTATAACTGCCTAAGAAATTAAATCTGTGTTGTGATAAGTATTCTGTGTCTTCTTCCTTTTGTTTTTGTTTGCTGCTTGGAGATGGGGCCGGATAAGATCAGGGTGACGCTCGGCGTGTTCTGTACTCTGTGGCCCAAACCACAACGGCAGCAGTGACAAGCCCTCAGGCCTAGCTGAGCTCTGTAGCTGTGCTCGAAGGACCCCGTCAGCTTGGGTTTTGCCTGGGCTGGGAAAGGACAAGCTGAGCTTCTCCTGGCACATTTTGCTTGCACGTGTAATTTTCTCCTCTTGTTCCTCCTTAAAGCCGCTCTTGAGATTTGCACTCGTTTTTCTCCTGCTCCTCAGGTGAGTTCAGGTAACTTTCTCTATTCTTTCTTTTTTTGGTTGCATCTGAACCCAAATACGCACCGGCTCACTGTGCTGTCACTCCAGGCTTGTCGCTTCTCACCTTCGAGCCCAGGAGGAAGATCTGGAGCAAGCCCGTGCAGACGGGTGAGATGCCTCTCTGTGTCCTTCCTTTCGAAAGCCACAATAAACACTTAGATCAGGGTGGACGAGAGGAGAAAAAGCCTTTCTGCTCTCGCCAACAATGGTGGAGCACATGATGATGCGACTCTCCTTGTTCTCCCATGTGCTGTTTCACAGCGAGGCCTTGGCTGTGAAGCTGCAGACGAAGCCTGACGTAGCTCTGGAGCGCTGCGCTGTCCTGCCGGTGCCGGCTGTGTGCCTCCCTTCGCTTCAAGCAAAATAGGGTGTGTTAGCTCAGATGAGCGCTTCTAAACCATTCAGCTGCTGGTGACGTTTCCTGTCTTCTGCCTGGAGCAACCTGAGGATCTGAGAGAAGCTGCTGGTGGGTTCAGTAAGTGGCGGCAGCGTCCAGCTGCAGTGGTGGTACCAACAGCTCCTCCATCCCCTGGGTAGGTGTGGTTGTCCAGACCCACTGCTGCAGCAGGAGGTCTGGCTGTCCCTCCACGCCTGCCTGGTGTGTAAATCGCTGCAGAGCAAAATACTCTCCAGGAAGTGTGGGAAAAATCCAAAAGAATGGGTCAAACCCAGCCCTGAGCTAGGCAGCCACGGCAGCGTTCAGATCGGCAGTCTCACGTCTCTGCCGTTCCTGAGTCTGGCACGGTAAGTCTGAATTCCCAGGGAAGGGACCGAGAAATCTCATCTCCAATTAGTTATCTTATTACAAGGGTAGCCATGGACTCGTGCCTGTTTTCCTTCCTGGCGCGCTGTCTCTTGGTGTAGTGAGGGGGCGTTTGGGTTTACCCGCGCTGCAGTCGGCCACCAAGTGACCAGGCACCAAGACCCTTTGCTACTTTTCCTCACTCGTGACGTGGGACTCGGGCCCAAGACAAAGCAATCCAGAGCAAGAGCACAAACTTCACGGGCTGCGGCTGTGCCGAGCATGCCCCCAGGAGCGGAGGTACGTGGCAGAACGGTTCTGGAGGCCTCGCACCAACCTCAGCCTTGCTGGTTTGCAGCGAAGCTCCTCTGGTCCAGCATCACTGGTGGTTTTTAGAGCAAGCGGGTAGCAAGGCGATGCTGGGGCAGCAGCAGGCGGAGGCGAGCACCATCCCCGCTCTGACCCTGCCCGTCTGCGAGCACCCGCTCCTGCCTGAATCCTGGCCTGTCCCCGAGCGTGCCCCTCCTGCGTACCCCGTCCAACCTGGCCCCGACAGCGCTCGGCAAAGCTTTGGATGTGGTTCTGCAGGCCCTTGGCAGGGGCTGCTTCAGCTGATTAATGATGTGATGTGAGCTAATGAGGCCTTTCTGCCCAACCTGCTGCAGCTGAGCAAAGCTGATGCTTGCTGTCCCAGCGCCTGGCTGTGTGGTTTTAGTTTTGTTTGTGGCTTGTTTTGGGTTATTTGTGGGTTTTGTTTTGTGGGGGTGTTTTTTGTGTGGCTTGTTGGTTTGGGGTTGGCTTTTTTTTTGGGGGGGGTGGGTAGCAAAGAGCTTTATGAAGTTACAGGTTATAATAATGAATTTGGAGATTGCGAAGTCCAGGCGAGTCCATAAAGTAGGCTGGAGGTTTTTGACAGTGTTTTGATATTCTGGGTACTATTTTGCGGGGGCGAGGAGGGCCCTGGGAGAGA
>VWZZ01000866.1:36728-65331 GCA_013399095.1 Psophia crepitans | reverse complement strand
CGGGGCTGAGCGGGGCGGGCGCAGCGCTGATGCCGCAGAGCCGCCGCGGCGGAGGGAGGTAAGAGCCGCCACCGACCTGTTGGGCACGGCCGGGGCCGGCTGCCTGCGGGGGGCGAGGGGCGGGGGAACGCCTCCCCCGAGCCCCCTGCCCTCCGCGGCTCCCGAGCATCCTCCCCCGGGCGCGGCCGGGGACGGGCTTCCTCCCCGCTCCCTCCAGCGGGGAGCTTTTCCTTCGGCCCGGGGGAGGGGGGTTATTGAATTCCCCCTGGTTTTTGCAACTTCGCTGCTTGCAAGATGCCGGGGGACCCTTTTGCTGGAGCAAAAATCGTTTCTCTGCCCTGATGTCGGGGTGGGGAGGGGGGGGCGGTCTGCGCTGCCCGGGGGTCACCCGGCACCGGGTGAGAGCTCCCACCCCTGGCCGTGATGGAGGACCCCCTCCCCTCCCACCTTGGGTCCGGAGGGGTGGCAAGGCCCTATTCTCTCCCGTGTAGACGGGTGTAAATACAAAGGGAGGGGAAAATCTGATTTCCGGCGGCACAGGGATGCTCAGAGCAGGGGAGGCGGACGGGCGCTGGAGGGCTGGTCCAGCACCGTGGCTGTGCAGCGCATCCCGCTCTGCTCCCGGCCCCGCAGCATCAAGAAGTTTGGGCCACAGTAGGTACAGGGTGTTGCCAGCCAGTGCATTCTCCAGCTGGGATCTCTGCTATGGAAAAACCCTGCAACAGGCTTTCCCGCATCCCGGGAGATGCTTCCCGCTGGGTTTCATTGCCTGGGGTAGCACCAGGCACAGGAGGGTGGTCGGTGGAGGAGAACACAGCCAGCTCCTCTGTGAGCAAGGGGATGGAGAGGTGTCCCCAGCTGAAAGACGTCCCGCTGGGTTGTTCCTCACACAGTGCTCCAGGATGGAGATCGTGGGGCCCACCCCGGCGTGGTGCAGGGTGGGGACCCCAGCCTGGCCCTCTCCAGGCCTCTGCACAGCCTTGGGGCCGTGGCAGCGTTGCTCGGTGCCACCAGTCCCTGCAGCAAGCAGATGCATTTTAGGCTCTACGATTGTCTTTGTAGGGATGTGGGCACCGCATTTGCCACCCACCCTGGGGTTCCCTCGCATCCCACCCATCCTGGCACCCGAGGAGATGCTGGAAAACCTCTCTGCTCCTGCAAACACCATGTCTGGCAGGGATACCAGTGAAATCACTGTCACTGGTGTTTTTCCTTCCCTTGCCTGCTTCAACCTGCTGCCTTGGAGAAGGTTTCCCCCTCCCTGGCCGGCTGGGTGGTCTGCGGGCGGCGGGCGCAGAGGCAGGCTGGCATCTAGTGACTGGCGCTGGTAATACAGAGCGGCCCCCGGGCTGCTCCCCGGGGCCTGCGCTGGGGTGGCCCCAGAGGGGTGAACCCCATGGAGAGTGGCTCTGGTAGGGTCGCTGGAGGTGTTTTAGGAGCTCATTTGGGGATGCATTTGGTTGTGGACCGTCTCCGGTAGCTCTTTGAGCATCTCCCTGCTGTGCCATGGTCCCTCGGAGAAGCCGATCTGAAATGTTCACCTTAAAGCTGGGTTGCATCCCATCCTCTCTGGGAAAGGGCTGCAGGAATGTGTCTGCCCAGGGCAGTGCCTCTGCCCCCGCCCTGGGGAGCAGGCGTGCTGAAAAAGGGCATAAAGCAGGATAAGGACGCGCTGCCCGCAGAGAGCAAGGGGAGGCAGCCAGGATCTTCCCTGGCAGCCGCTCGCTGTGAGTGGTTTTCACCCATTAATTTCTCTAATTGCTTTTGGAAAGCATGGTGGCATTTAGCAGTGGTAGCATCACAGTGAGGTGTTGAACCGGGTTGGGGCGAGTGCTGTGCCGTGGGGGAGGATTGCACGGACCCCCCGACCACCACTAATCACCCCAAATCCAGTGGGTCAAGGGACCCCACTCTCCTTGGGGAAAGCATCTTTCCAGGTGGAAAAAACACGGGAGCTGCCGTGGTACGGTGGGGTGATGAAGGCTCAGGGCCACCTACGTGCCATCCATCCCTTGCAGACTCCTGGCATCAGCTGGGGGATGATCCCCAGGGGGGCACAGGAGCGACACCCCGGGGCTGTCACCACTCTCCCTCCCAGGTCGGCCACGATGGGCTCGGTGGGAGCCGAGCGCTTCAAGGAGCTGAGCCCAGCAGGGACGCCGGAGGGCAACGTGGTGATGAGCTTCAGCTTCGACAGCTACCAGCTGGAGGAGGACGAGCTGCAGCGGGGCAGCCAGGCCAAGGGCGTCCTCACCTTCATGGAACCGGGTGAGGGCAGACGCGGCCCCACCAGGTTCCCTGCTGGTTTTCCACCCGTTTAGGAGCTTCCTGGTTTAATGGCCACAAATGGCCTGAAATGCCATAAAATTGCCTAACACCTTTTTTTTCAGACCTGTTTGTACCCGTGAGAGCCACCACAGCATCCTGTGGCAGGGGGCTCTGAGGAGCTGAGGGTTCATGCCCTGGCTCTCCTGCCCAGCTCACCCCCCCCTGCAGCGTCACCCTTTCCCGCGCAGGGCTCAGGGATGCTGAGGAGTTATCTCCACATCCCAGGGCACCCCGTCCACCCCCACACCCCCTCAACCCCTCCTGCACCTTGACTTTGACTCTTCCCTACACTGCCTGGCTCTCAGGTCACTCGGCTGCTGTTAAAACTGGTCAGGCCCCAAATCCGGGGGGTTTTTCTGCCTCCTGGGTCTCTCCTAGAAATGTCTTTATTTAGGGAAGGAGTTTCCCGGGGCTGGGGCCGTTTATTGGCGAGAACTGTGGGGCCCTGGGCTGTTTGCTGCTGGTGGGACAGTTGGAGCCATAAGGATGTTGAAACACCACTTGTCACCCCCCAGCTGGGGTCTGCTGCAGGTCCCATGGGTGCAGCAGTGCCGCTGTCACATCTTTTCTCTTTGTTTCCCCTTTTGGGGCAGTTTCTGAGGATCCTGAGCCCCAGGATCGCTACCATGGGATTTACTTTGCCATGCTGCTGGCCGGGGTGGGATTTCTCCTGCCGTACAACAGCTTTATTACTGATGTGGACTACCTGCACCATAAATACCCAGGTAGGTCTCCAGCAGCTGTGGCACTTCCCAGCCAACCCAAGCCTGGGAAGAGCTCGGCCCTGCTTCCAGGGAAGCTGAACCCCCGCCATTCCCCATCACCTACCTCTCCGCAGGGACATCCATCGTCTTCGACATGAGCCTCACCTACATCCTGGTGGCCTTGGTGGCCGTCATCCTCAACAATGCACTGGTGGAGCTGCTGAGCTTGCACACCCGGATCTCCGTGGGTAAGTGGAGGTCCCAGCAGACCCTGGCAGCCAGTTCCATGCTACTTCCCGCCCACCCACCTCCATCTCCTGCCCACAGGCTACCTCTTTGCCCTGGGGCCCCTGCTCTTTGTCAGCATCTGTGACGTCTGGCTGGAGCTCTTCACCCGCAGGCAAGCCTATGCCATCAACCTGGTTGCTGTTGGGGTGGTGGCCTTCGGCTGCACAGGTATGCAGTATGGTAGCCAGACCTGGGACAAGCACAGGCCTTCAGACAGGGGTGGGACAAGCCATGCCCAAGAGCCGTGGTCTCCTGGGATAAGCTCTTACTCTGATCCCTACAAACTGACCCTCGTGTCCCTGCTCCATTCCCGCCCCCACCTCTGTACGGGCACCATGGGACTGGCTGGGGGCACCAGCACCAAACTGTGCTTTGGTCCCTGACACCACCAACCTGGGCCACCACGATGGCTCTGCCAGTTGGGCCAGCATGGTGGCTGCCCAAACCCCTGCACCTGGTGGCCACTCTTGGTGGGAACAGCCATGATGGGGCATCCAGGGGGCAAAAACCCCTCCCACTTTTGGGGCAAGAAGGCTTCAGGTGCTGCCCCGGTTTGTTGAAGAAGGTTGCAGCTCCTGGGTGGCATGGTGCATGGGCCCCCACCAGGGTTTCTTTCCCTACACGGTGTTTCGGCTGCAGCAATAACCCCTCCTTCTCCCCTCGGCGCATCTCTCCTGAAGTGCAGCAATCCAGCTTCTACGGCTACACGGGGCTGCTGCCCAAGCGCTACACGCAGGGGGTGATGACGGGCGAGAGTAAGTACCTGCACCCGCTGCTGGTGTCTGACTGCGCGGGCTCGCTCAGGGGGACCCTCCCACACCTTCTCCTGGGGCCCGGGGCTCCAACCTGGCAAGGTTGTCCGAAGACTGAGGGCACCCCAGCATGCTCCCCAGCAACCCGGGGTGTTTAACAGGTTATAAATCATTCGCAAGACCTGCTGTGCTGCCACACCGAGCTGGAAGGTGGGAGGTGTCTGCCAGGAGCTGGCTCCATTGCCCCAAAAAATCACTGCTTGTAGCTCCTCCACATCTGGAGGCATCATCTCCATGTGGTGGTGGGGCTTCTGGGGGGGGTCCCTGAGCTGTAGGGCTCAGTGGAACCCAGTTCCGACAGCTCTCCCATGCCACCAGGCACTGCCGGGGTCATCATCTCGCTCAGCCGCATTTTCACCAAGCTGCTGCTGTCGGATGAGAAGGAGAATACGGTCATCTTCTTCTTCATTTCCATTGGCATGGAGCTGACGTGCTTCATCCTTCACCTCTTGGTGAAGCGCACCCGCTTCGTCCGCTACTACACTGCCTGCTCCCACAAGGGTCTCCCTGAGCCCCGAGGGGCTGGTGATCGTGGGACAGGCTACCGTGTCCACCATGATGTTACTTCCGAGGACGTCCGATTTGTAAGCCAAGGGCGGGTTTCCTCCATCGCCCCTGGGGTGTCTCTCCCCACCAGAGCTCAGCACTGGTGTCCCCTCTGCTCTACACAGGAGAATCGGCCACAGGGACAGCTGAGCTCCCCCAAGGGTAGTCCAGACCCTGAAGCTGAGCTGGCTGGCAGCGGCACCTACATGCGCTTTGATGTCCCTCGACCCAAAATCAAGAGGAGCTGGCCCAGCTTCAGAGGTGGGTAGTTGGCTCAGGGGCCAAGCCATGCCAGCAGGGTGGTTTCGCAGCATTTTGTGGCGCAGAATGAGTGATTGGTGGCCCGGGGCTTTGGGAAGGGTCATCCTTTTCTCAATGTGCCCAAAACCATGAGATAATCACACCTTTGGAAGCCACTGTTGGATGCAGGCAAGACTGTCAGGCTCTTCAAGGGTAGGGCAGTGGGTTTTGGCTGAGCTGTGCTGCCCATCCCTGTCAGACATGCTGCTCCACCGCTACGTCGTGTCTCGGCTCATCTGGGCCTACATGCTCTCCATCGCCATGACCTACTTCATCACGCTGTGCCTCTTTCCTGGGCTGGAGTCGGAGATCCACAACTGCACACTGGGGGAATGGCTCCCCATCCTCATCATGGCCATCTTCAACCTCTCCGACTTCGTCGGCAAGGTAGGAGAGAGGCCAACTCCACGCGGTGGGGTGGATGCATCCCTTCCACCGTGCCTCCTTTCTGTGTTCTCTTCCTATGCTGCTTGGCTCCACCAAGGGCCATCTCCACCCCATGGGTATCTAACTAGTGTGAGGTTACTCACTGGCATGCCTGAGGCTGGGCTCCTGCAGCAGATGGTCTTGCCACCATCTCATCTTCTCCTTGCTGCCCTCAATCCCCCTCGCTCCCCCCCCCCCCCAGCATTATCTGTGCTCCTTGCTGCAGATCCTGGCTGCCCTGCCCTATGACTGGAGAGGGACCCACCTCCTCATCTACTCCTGCCTCCGTGTGGTCTTCATCCCCCTCTTCATCATGTGTGTCTACCCCAACGGGAGGCCCACCTTTGGCCACCCTGCCTGGCCCTGCATCTTCTCCCTCCTCATGGGTATCACCAATGGCTACTTCGGCAGTGTCCCCATGATCCTGGCCGCTGGCAAAGTGAGCCCCGAGCAGCGTGAGTTGGCAGGTAGGACCAAGCCCTCCCGGGAATCCCATGCAAGGTGTCCTGAGTGCCCTGACACCCCGTGTCCCTTCCCGCAGGGAACACCATGACTGTGTCCTACATGACAGGCCTGACGCTGGGCTCGGCCGTGGCATATTTTGCCTACAGCCTCACCAGTACATCCCACAGCACTTGTTTCTACACCGAAACCTCCAACGGCTCCTTCACGTCGGGGTACTGAGCCCCAGGGTGGGGCGATGGGGACAGGATGGGACCTGCTTCCTACGGTGGTCTCCATCGCCCCGCTCAGCCCATATCCTTCTTCGGGGAGGGAGCCTGGAGCCGGAAAGCTGCCCCGTGGTGGCCAGGGACCAGCATCCTGTTGGCACAGGGCCATGGCATCCCTGAATAACCCGTGCTGCCCGGGCAGGGTCACTTCTTGGGGTGACATTCCCCAACCCTAGGGGATGGTCACGTTGCTCTTGGGGGGCTCCCCACCAGCAATGTGCAGGTCTCTGGTGGAGGGGGTGGGTGGGTCTTGTGTTTGAGCCAAGCTATTGCCAGGAGGAAGAAAATACTGCCAAATCCCAAAGGGAACAGGACCAGCGCCGGGGAGAAGGGTGATGGAGGGCTGGTGAGGAAGAGGAGGAGCAAGAGAGGAAGGAAATGCTCCTTCAGTCCCTGGTGGCTCTGGGAAGGTGGGTCTCAGCTTTCATTGATGGTGCTGCAGGTTTTCACTGAGACTGTCTTGAAACCACGCTCCCTCCCCAAATACACCAACCGCTGTGTCAAAGTCAATTGACTTCTGCTGGCTGGGAAAAAAAAAGAAAAAAGAAAAAAAAAACCAAAACAAAAAACACCACACCACTCCCTTTTTGNACCACACCACTTCTTTTTTGGTTGTGTCTTGTTTTTGCCCCCCCCCCAGGGTCTCACCTCTCCCCCCCCATCCCACGCTGTCGGTCTGCCCCACTGAACGGGGCTGGGGGGATGGGGGTGGGCTGGTCCCAATGCCTTGGGGCGGTGTCGAGGCTGCAGTGCTGTGGATGCCATCCATGGACAGCTGCTGAACGTCAGGGGTTACTGGGTGGGACATGTGTTTGCAAACACGCCTGGTTGTTGCACTGCAGGCACTCGGCTGCTGGGGTGCAAACACGCAGGGAATGCCTGGTGCCTGTCCTGTGGGGTCTTGGGGTGCCCCTTCTGCTGCTCCCCATCTCCAGGGTCCCCCTCTGTCACCTGGGGCAGCTGGATTTGCCACCAGGTCCCACCAAACCCCTGCCAGCCTGAAAACTGCTGCTGAAATGCAAGACCTTTGCGGACAGAGAGTGGGAGAGCCAACAGGCTGCGCGGAGCAGAAATCACCTGGAGGAGGTGACACCACGGAGGCCACTGCGTTTTGGCACCGGCTGCACCTCATTGTGCCAGGAGTCGGCGGGTGCCACCTCCCAAGGAAGGGAAGCCCAAAGGCTGGAGGCGCTGGGAGCGGGCGGCACCCCTGACCCAGCACCACCAGCACCGGAGGGTCCCGCCCTGCCGAGCCCCCGCTGGGCGAGGTGCGACTCACACCAAAAAGAGCAAACGCAGCATTTCATCCTCCACACGTTGTCCCTGCAGGGCTCGGGCTGCCGGAGTTGCCATCAGCGTGGTCACAGGGGAGGGACTCGCATCTCCTGCGCCAGGGACCTCTGCTCCAGGGTCCCAGGCTGTCCGCCGGTGCCACCCTGCAGGGGGGCTGCTGGACAGACGGGGTGTCCCCACAGAGCCACACGGCACCAGGGTCCTTCCCCCAACACGAGGTTGGGGCTGAGCCAAAAAGCGACTGGTGCAACCAGGGGAGAAAAACCCCGCAGTCAGGACAAGGGAGACAAAGGAAGATGCTTCATTGCCTTGCTTTTTTTCAATTGTTTTTTTTTTTTTTTTATGAAAAAAGATCACACAGAGTTCTCCAACAAACAGAATGCCAAAAAACTGTTTTAAACAAAACATAAACAAAACAAAACAAAACAAAAAAGACAAAAACCTGGCTCTCCTTTCCTCTCGATTGTCTGAAGTATCCTTGTGTTCCATAGAAGGCAGTGGGTTTTAAGTGCTTTCTATTTAACATTAGCATAAAATCTCTCTCGCGCGCTCTCTCTCTCGCTCTTTAAAATATGCTCACACAATTTGCTTCTAGAAGTACAGTACACTTTGAGCGTGGGGGGTGTGCCTGTTCCCAGATCATTTACAATCACAATCCAACAGGAAATAAAAANATTTCATAATTTTTTTCACAGTTTTAAAAAGTTTATATTTATATATATATATTTATATTTATATTTATAATTAAAAAGTTGAATCCATTTAAAGACTTATAATACAGGAGGGCTAAAGAGTCTTTTGGTACATTAAAACTGTACAGGCTAGAACCGTCGCTGTCCGCTGCGCCGAGGCGCCGGTGGCCCGGGGTGGAGATGGTACGAGCTCAGCACCATGTGGTTCGTTTAAAGGACGAGGGGTAACTTCGCAGGGGCGTCCCTCTCCCCTGAGCCCTGGCCTCCAGTCTCTGGTACACAGCCGGTACCAGGGTGGATGGTTTCCAATCTCTCCTTGTCTTAAGTGTCTCCCCACCGGAGCCTGGGCCGTCACTCCTGACCGAGCCGGGTCCTGCTCCGCGTCCTAGCAATCTGTAGTGCGAGTCGGTAGCTGCAAAGATCAGTGCGTCTCTTGGAGTTTGTTTTTTTAAGTGCAAGGATGTTGCATCGTTGCGTGGTTCTCCTCCGGTGTCTCCTCCGGCCAGAGGCAACCCTGGTGTGGTGGTGGCAATGCCACGGGTCCAGCGTGTGCCCAGCAGGAGCGAGACAGTGGGTCAGCTCTGCGGAGCTGGCAATGGTGGCGGCTCTCCGGGAGCCCGGGGAGGTTGGCCGGCTGGATGGAGCAAGCTGAATGGTCCCCCTTCTCCGAGCCCAAGGCGGCACGGGGGCTCTGGCTGTGGAAGCACCGCAGGCAGGCATGGCCAGGCTTAATGCTCTATCCCCATTCCCTTCAAATGCGGGGGTAAGGGCTTCCCAGTAGCTCCACATCTCTGCTCAGGCCAGGCATGGGGTTTACAGCTCGGCGAGGGATGCCAAAATCCAATGTCCTGTGGTCTCCTCCGCTCCAAGCACCAAGCAGCAGCTTTTCCCAGTCGCTTCCTGCCCCCCTTCACTGCAAGCTCCAAGACGAGTTCTTTGTTCACCAAGCATCACCCCCTGGCCATGCGTTTGCTCCCCCAGCACCCTTCCAGGGCAGGAGGGATGCAGAGGGATGGGGAAGGTGGGTTCAGACTGTTTGTTCGAGGCAGCAGGAAGGTAGCAGCCAAGACTAGATGTTGGCTCGTCTTCCACCTGGCTCCTCCCAGCCCAGAGAACCTCTTCTGCCATCTCCGTGCTGGGGCCAGCTCTGTCCCTTCATGCTCCATGCTGCCAGCCGGGGACCTCCAGGGAAAGGGAACCGCAAAAAGGCGCGGAGAGGATCGAGACGAGGCGCTGAGAGAGACTCATCTCCTTTCTCTTTCACCCTGTCCTTCCTAAAGGGTCATGCGAAACTAAGCAGGAAAGGGAATATAAGGACGGAGAGGAGCATACGCAGAAGGCTAGCGGGTGTCCTTCCACATACAGGCGGCTTCTGAGTTACTGATGGGGGCAAATGACACAAAAGGGATCCCTCCTGCTGGGGAGTCCCGCTGGTGAAATGATCACGAGACCCATGTGCTTTCCTGGACCAAAAGGAGGAAGGGAGAAGTTGGTCAAGTGTCACCTTACTTAAAGCCACTTCCAGAAGAGCCTTGGGGTTCAAGCACCACCACGACCCTCCAACGGCATCTTCCTCAAGTCCTGTAACTGCTTCCCCAACCCCTTTCTTCAGCCCTCTCCTTCCTCCTCACGTCTCTCGTGCTCTCCTGTCTGTAGTGTGACACAGAAGTCATGAGCATTGAAAGAAACAATCATGTCGTCTGAACAGGCACGTCCTCAGGTTTGTCCCATCCCTTCCCAGGGGGTGGCACGTGTCCCCTGGGCGGTCAGCAGATGACAGGGACCCCGTCAGTGTTGAAGATCATGCCCGTAGTGGGCTCGTAGGTTCCTGCAAGGTAGTAGAGGTCCTCACTGTCTTGGTATTTCTTCGTCTTTAACATCTGCTCGTATTGATCCAGACCAACGACAAGACACTTGTGTGAGATGGTCTGGACATCGTTTTCATCCACATGAGAGGACTGGTAGAGGGCTCGCTGCATTACAGGAACAGAAGGAAGGAGACAGAAAGAAAAGGAGCAATTAGATCTCCCAGCATTTACAGCATCGTCTTCAATATGCAGGAAAAACAGCCATCGCGACTGGCCAGGGATTGTGCTCACTCTCAAGCACAGCTCCCCACCGATCCCCACTGCCAGCCCAGGGTGGGGACACTGGGAATCCGCACAGCCCGCGGGCAGTGTGGACACAATCCCTCCAGCGCACTAAACCTGAGCCCTCACTCTCACTCAGCTCCCACCGCTGGGAACGCCACGGCCACTGAGAGCACAGATAGAAATATGGGCGCCGGCAGTTCATCATCCTCACTTCAAGGATGCAAATGTGAAGGTGGGTGCTGGATACCAGCCCTCTGTTCCTCCCAACACCCAGCACCCACAGCTACGCTCACCCTCCCACTAACACCCATCCAAAGTCCTGGGCACTGCAGACTCAGTAGCTGACGCAAAAAGCAAGAGCCAGAGCAGCTCGGGGAGCATTTCCCCAGCAGCACTTGTTATCCCCAGCATCCTCCCCAGACCCTGCCCCAGCCTCACCAACCTCCATAAAGTCCTTCCTCTGGCTGGATGCCTGCAAAGCTGTGGACAGACTCCTGCCTGATTTCTGATCCCAGCGCTGTGCCCAAGAGGAAGAGAAAAGAGAAAACAGAAATTAAAAGCAGGTAGATTAGGTTTTTTTCCACGTGATCACCTCCTGCCCACCACATGTGCCTTCACAACCTCAATGCCCATCCACACCCACTGGTGATAAATACCAAGAGCCACTGCACACCGCACTGCACACCTGCGCAAAATTCCGTTTCTGAGCACCAGGTCAGTCGTTTTTACGCTGTAGAAAGACTCGATCCAGCTCTTGACCACCCTTTTGGACCAACACAAAAGCCTTTATTTCCCAGTATGATAAAACCCACCGTTTCCCTGCTCAAGGGGTAAACACCAGGCTTGCCCACATCGCAGGCAGCCCCCCCAACATGAAATAACGGGGCTTTCCCCATTACAGTACCAGTAACAAACTGGGCCATGGCTGTTTTCCTCATCCACGGAAACAAAAGGGAACAAGTAGCTTTGCAGCCCTCTCGGCAAAGGAGACCAGCCTACCTTGCCTTCGTTGAGTTTCTTCCCAGGGTTGGTTTCTTCTGGGTGGTAAAACCATTTGACTCGGACCACCATGTTGTTTCCCCACGACTCCCACATGCTCTGGATCCGGCCGATGTAGGGCAGGTTGGGGCGGCCGGCGGAGAGGAAGACTGCGCAGTCTCCAATGCGGATTATCTCCTTGCCCCGGACAATGGCCTTGTAGAAGAGCTTCCTGGCCTTGCCCTTCATGCCTCGTCTCTGCCAAGAGAGGATCACCCAGGTGAGCAGTCAGGGATCACCCAGGTTTCCCCTGCCCACCACTGCTTGCCCTGTCCCACATCCCACCCTTCACTGTCTGCCCATCCACAGTGTGCCACAAGAATGGGGCGTTCCCACAGGAATGGGGCAGAGGGACACGCCGTACAGGACAGCTCTCCCAGATGCAGCGAAGGCCAACCCCATCACCTTGCAAACCAGAGACCCTAGCTGGGGACACACCATGCCAGCGGAGTTTCACCACCCCAGGAGAAGGGAAAGGACACAGGTAAGAGGCACCACAAGGCTAACGCCAGCCCAGAGCACTATGGAGTGGTGGGAGAGGCTCCGTTTACCTGTGTGGGTTTCCCAAACCACTTCCACAGCTGCCGTGCAGGGAGGAAAGCAGCAATCTTGGGCCTGTTCTCCACCGACGGCAGCCGCTGGCGCTTGGCCAGCTCCTTGGTGGTGGGCAGGTGGATGCCCTCGCGCTTCTTGGGCCTGCTCTTGTTGCCGCTCTGTTGTGGTGCCGGCTGTTGCACCGGCTGCTGCGCCGGCTGTTTCTGGCTCTGGGGGTGGGAGGACGCACGGGATTTCCCTGCCTGCTTGGTTTGCTTGGGTGGGAGGGTTTGCTGCACTGAGGAACTTGGCTGGGCCTCAGCTACTTCGTCATCTGAGCTACAGGAGGAGTCTTCATCTGTAGTGGAGGAAGAAGAAGAGCTGGAGCTCGATGAAGAAGAGGTCGATGAGGCTGAGGAAGAGGAGGAAGAGGAGGATGAAGAGGAGCTGCTGCTAGAAGAGGAAGAGGAGGAGGAGTTGGAGGAAGAGAGAGGGGTGGATGCTCTCGAGCTTGCCGAACTGCTGTCCTGGGCTTCCCCTCGGTTTTTCTCAGCCTCCTCTTCTCCATCTGACTCCGAGCTGCTGTCGCTGCTGTTGCTCTCAGATTCCTCCACGGCTGCTGGAGCCTTTTCTTCCTGGTCCTTTGAAGCAGTGAGGCTCTCTGCTGAGCTGTCAAACTTTCCTCCAAAGCTGGCAGAGGAAGGGTCTCCCTCAGCTGCTTTGGATCGTGAAGATTTCTGCTTGCCCTCTGTACCCACTGTGGGGGAATAGCCCAGCCCTAACAGACTCTTGCTGTCTCTGCGACTGGCCAGGTTTGAGTCCTCCAGCATTCTCATCGCCTCCTTCATCTTCTTTGTCTTTGGAGACATCACACCCTCATGGTCCAGCTTGATCAGGATTTCGTTGTCATGCTTCCTCTGAGCCTTGACCATGGTGCCAAATTCCTGTGTCTCTTCTGTGGGCCGCCCTTTCTTGGCCTTGGCTTTAGATGCTGAAGCATCGCTGGAGCCGAAGGCTGCCAGCGTCCCTGGGAGGTCGCTGTAGGGCTCTGTGCTGAGGATGCTGCCAAACACAGCAGGCGGGTAAGCGGGTTGTGGGGGGCTATGCAGCTTAGTGGAGATCTTCATTTTGCTGGCTTTTGACCGCTTTTCCTCTGTGGGGGCAGGAGAGCCTCCAGTTGGCAGCGGTTGTGATTTTCGCGACCCCTTCATGCTTGCCTTGCCTAAGCAAGCTGGCTTCTCTGGGACTGAAGAGGTAACAGGAGAAGACTCAGCCTGATCCTTCTCTTCTGGCAAGGTGGCCTCTTCTGCAGAGAGGAAGAAACACAAAGGCATGATGGTATCCATCCAGATGGGCACCATTAGCTCAGATACCACCAGACGCCAATGCTGACTGGTCTACGGCCAAGGGTGGCTTGTTCCCGACTGCCCAAAGAGGCACAGGTCCTCCCTGCTCACTGAACAGCCCGACTAATCAGCCTGGCCCATGCCCGTGAGCAGCTAATGGGCAATGCCCAGCGATGCTGCTTTAACTGCAGGGGAACCAAGCTGCAGATCTCCTGCATCTTTGGCCCTACTGATGGCTGCTGAGATACTAAGCTGAAAAAGAGATCCCGCTCTGCAGCGCTGACTGACAGAAGGAAGCTCTCGCAGCGCAGGCTAGCTTCTGAGCCAGCCTCATGCGAACTGTAGCCATGGCAGAGCAAGCATATGTATGGATGCTCTGCACTCAAGCAGTCCATCCATTCCCCTCCAAATCTCTCCCCAAGCAACAGCTCTAACTTTGGGAGAGTGGTGGTGAACTGCAACGACTCTCTCAACTCCAGGTCTGGCAGCAGTGACAACCTACCAGCTTTCGCCTTGACGCTTGGCTTTCTCCCTCGCCCTTTGCCCTTCGACACGGGCTCCTCTGACCCCAGTGCAGCTCCCTCTTTTCCTTCTCCAGTGTCTTTGCTGGATTTACGGCTACGGCGCTTGGTGCTGGGCACCAAAAGGGCTGGGGAAGGCTCAGCACCTAAAACAGGTGAAAGAGATGGTCAAATGCAGTTAAATAACAGATAAAAGAGAGATGTGACACAGGGAATGTATCCCTACCAATTCCGCAATAGAGACTGGGCCTTTTTCCCTATGGGTTATATCCCCCCTCAGTTCTGCATGTTGATAATTGATGGGGCAATCTTTGTGATTGAAAGTCTGCGAACTCAGCCCAAAATCTGAGAGGCAGGTGGCCCAAAACTCCTTACATTTCATAGTGGAAAGTGTCATGCAAAAAACTGAGCAGCAAGACTCACACTGGATCTTGTAGTCAGGTGGGAGAAGCCGTATGTGAGATAGCGGGATACGTCCCGTGTCCCCATCATCAAACTCTACTGTGATGAGATCACCATCTTCCTCCAGATCCAGGGCTCCTGTGGGTTGGGAGAGCAGAAGATGGGATTGGGGACAAACGTTAAGTGTACAAATCCCTTGCCAAGGAATTGGGGGGGGGGGGGAAGACAGGGATCCCGCACCAGTTCCAAAGCATCCTGTCCCAACCTTTCCTACGCTGTGCAAGGAGAGCGCAGAAGGCTTGCTCTGCAACGGCAAGTCCCAGATAATACTAAACCCACCCACCCAGTCCTAGTCAACAGCATGCTCCAGAACATAACCACCATTCCAGTGTGAATCCCCATCTCTTTCCCCTATTTCCCCCTGTTCTTGCAGAAATTCACTTCTCTGCTTTAACTGCAGCTATCTTTTTTTTAACCTGCATTTTGTAACTACTTTCAGCGATCACAAACTGTTGCTTTTCACCTTTTCTCCAACAGAAATAAGCTGTGTTTCCACCCTTCGTTCTTGTATCATCATCACTGGTCTACAGCTCATAAGTCATTCTTCCCTTATACACACATAGTGAGACCAAGAGCCCAAAAGCAAGACCGGCCACGGTAGAATTGTCCAGGGGTCTTCACTGGCTTTTAATGGGACCAGATGGGGGAGCTGCTGTGTCAGGGGTAAAGCTTTGAGCGTGCAGGGGATTTAGAAACCTCCACAACCTCAGACATTTTTGTGCCTGGGCTGCAGTTAATTCTGTCTTTTTGGAGTGTGTGGAATTTCGCTGATATTTTAAGCTCCTGTATTACTCATACCTCTTCTTACAAGAGCACATCTCCTGGACCAAGAGGATGTTACTGAAGCAGCACCACCACTGAGTTGGGCATGATCCAGAGGAGAGGAATGGGCCAGGCTCTAACCTCCAGGTCACTCACAGCAGAGCTCAGGGATTTCCCAGACCAGCCTGACATCCCTCAGGACACACAGGACTGAGACATCCCTGGTTCACAGCGCAGAGCAGCCAGGGCAGCCTTACCTCGGACAACCGTCCCTGGGTAGAGGCAGCGGTACTGCTGGCTCCAGTAGGCTGCAATCCTCGTGCCCTCGGGCAGGAATCGCACTGAAGGTGGTTTCACATCGATGATCTGCTCGGGGCAAGAGGAACACAATTACTGACATTCTTGGCACCAGCACAGACCATCCCACCACAATTGGCATGTACGAAAGCAGCTCTGGAGAAGACAAGGGACAGTTTCTCTGCTGGGAAATGGACTCTCGGCTGCTCACAGGGTAGTGTGAAGGACTGTCCCTGCCGGCATATAGGCCTAGTGCCCACTGACAGTCGGGGAGCTTGGCCACGGGGCAGTGACCCACACCAAGGGGAGCTCAGTCCAGACTGGCCACAGAGGCAGGACCAGGGCACTCCTATACCCCCAGCTGAGCAAGGAGGAAGCTTCTAGCTAGTCTCCTCCACTCCCAAACAGGGCCCAGGCACCAAGGATAGGCATCCTTTGGCCTCACATACCGCTTCTTGCAAGAGCTGCTCCAAGCAATAGATGTGGGGACGGTTTCCTCTCTCGCCTTCCACCACCACACGGTATCTGAAACACAAAGGCCTGGTCAGACACGGCATGTGGAAGACATCATCCCAATCAGCTAATGTGTCGCTCTAAGCCCTACTACCCGTTTAGTTGCGAGCATTTAATGAGAGGTAACTGGATTTTCCTCAGCCATGATACACCAGAGTGAACTTTCCTTCCCTCTCTGCCCAACACTGTCAGTCTCTCTCCAGCCAGCTCTACACAACCCCCAGGTCAATCCCTGCATCAGCTACATCCCCACTCACTGGCAGAGCCCAGGTGAATATGGTAGCCTCTCAACTCACATGTCTGGTGAATGCACCGTCTTGACGTGTCCGGCATAGAGCAGCTTGTCATCCATGGGGATGAGGACACGCAGACCATCTTTCAGCTCATCCTTGTCAATGATGCAGGAGCGGGGAGCTGTGAGGTGTTGGAGCAAGATGGCGATTAGAGAGTACCATACATGAAAAAGCGACCGCAAGGGGAGAAGGAAACCTCATACTCTCAGCATCACCCTCCCCTAGGAAAACACCAGCAAGCCCTTTGTAGAAAGAGGCCAGCTCTGGCTAGCTCCTGGCAGAGGAAAATTTTGCCCTTGTGGCAATAATAAAAAAGTCCCCCCTCTTGGTAATAATAATATACCAGTACATGAAAATAGGGCAGCTCAGAGACTGAGCTCCATTTAGATGTCACAGTGGGCCACTCTGATAAGGCTTGTTTTTGGCAAGCCAAATTGACTGGAAAAGGACTTGTAGCTTTGGATGAGGAATGTGTGAAAGCTGCATAGTCCTCCACCGAGCAGTCCTGGGAAACTTGCCCAGCTGAATTGTGCTCTCCCTGCACAATGAGCCCCCTGGCCCCTCCTGTGCTCACCTGGTGTGGGCGGTCGCTCAACCAGCATGCTCAGGGGGATGTTCTCATCCTCAGAGAAGCTGCTGTCTTGATTGGGTTCAAAATCCTCCTCCGCTGCCATGCTTTCCATGAGCTTGCTGACAGCTCCTCCTTTCCCTCGGTTCTGCAGGAGAGCAAGCAGCATGTCAGCAGGAGGACAACAGGCAACGCTCTGATCCCATCTCACCTTCCTTCAGCAACAAATAACCTGAGGATATTGGGAGAAACTTGTCTCCATCCTCAGCAACATTAACCACACAGAGTTAAGTGGGTGTACACAAATTTGCTTTTTGGTTGAACAAAACACTTTGTTTTTCTGGGTTTATTCCCAAGCATCATTGACAGCTGACCAAAAGCCACTTCACACACCCTAGCCACATCTTACTCCTGGAGGTTAGGAGAGGTGCTGTGGACCAGACAACTGTAGCTCTGCTCTGCATTCACCATCTCTCTGCACAGCTTACTGAGCCCCTGTCTTCACTGAAAAAGGCAGGAGGCACTGTTCTGATTTCTTCTCAAAGCCCCATGATCCATTTCTTACTGTTACACACAGCCCATAAGCATTACACTCGTAAGTCATCTGAGAAGACACAGTAACGTGTATTATGAGAGAAGACAGGCCACAGCAATGGAGTGGTGACGTGGCTCACCCAGCGCTGAGCAGAACAACTCCATCAGCCTCTCCTTGGTCCTTGCTATCCACGAAGACTCTCCCTCCACCCCGTGGCCACGTTAGAGAAAATCCTAACTGCTCACTGATATGAAGGATGAAGTAAAACAAACACCAGATGGTAGCAGCAAGTACTAACTGATAGTCTTCCTTGGATTTTAGGCTACTCAAACCAGCATTTTGCCTCTAACAAAACCAGCAAAACCTGCATGTCTGTCTTCCCTACCTCACATTGCAACAGCCCAGGAAAAGAGCAAGGCTCTGTCTGCAACCCAGACTAGAACCAGTCTCTCACCTCTTTTTTCACCTCCTTGGCTTTCACTTTGGCTTTGCTCTTCTTGGTGGAGCCCAGAGCACTCGCCAGGCTGACACGAACATCAGATGGGGAGCTAGGGATGCCAGGAGGAGACATGGACGAGGAGGAGGAGCAGCAGGGTGTTTCTTTACCCTTCTTTCGCTGCTAAAAATAAAAACACTCCCATCAGTAAAGAGAGGAGATCTGGGCCCAGGAGAGGGGAAAGATGGAACAAAGCAGGCTGTGCACAGGTAGGATGACACTGAACCAGCAGTTAGTTCATTGACCGCACCACATCCTCCATCTCCCAGCTCTGCTTTCAGACGTCACACATTTTGGGAAGAGCTTTTCATTACCCTGGAGAGCAATTCCTGCCATTGAAACCTTACCCCAAAGAGCTCCAAGAAGATCCCAGCTGGCCTCATGTCACAACTGACTTGTCTAACTCTCCCCGCAATCAGTGCTCCCTCCGTAACGCTGCCATGAACTGAATCGGAGGTAGAGGGAGCCGAGCTTTTGGCCAAGACAAGGAAGCAGTAACCCAGAGATCACTGCCCACACCAGCCAGGGACAGCCCTCAGAAGACACCATTGAAAAGGTGAACAGCCTTAAAAGGCAGCATGGGGGGCACAGCTCAGCCGGCAGATAAGGTCGTGCAGAGAGTGGGAGAGAGATTTCTCAGATGTTCTAATGCAGGATGTCCACTCTAGCCCATCCAAGCAGGATGGATTTGGGACATGGAGGGAGACACAAGTAACCTGCCCTATTCAAACACAACGGGCTTTTACTCCCTGCAAGTCAGATCAAAGCCTGACAGCTCCCCCAGATGTACGTAGGGCTGGCTGGGGTGACAAGGAGCAGCTAACCAGCACTGGGACAACTGCTGAGACAGGACTCAACTCAACTCTCCCCTGCCCTAGCACAGTTACTCGTCCTCCCCTCACCTCCCAAGGGTTCCACACCAATTCTGTCAGCACATTCCTTACCTTGCTTAGTTCCTTCCTCTCCTTCCCCTTGCTGCCCTCCTTTTTGGGACTCATGGGTGCCCCCTTGCCACAGCGTGCAGGCTTGGAAACAGGAGTGGAGCTGGCAGGCGCTGTGGGGTTCAGCATGGCCGAGGATGTGGTGGCGTCATGGAGGAAGATCCGTTCGCTCCGGCGCCGGTTCCACAGGTCATCATCACTGGCCTCCAGTCCAAATTCAAAGCTCAAGTCCTTGGGGGACTTGAATTTCTTCAGCTTGCGGCCTTTTTCAGACCCAAGCTTAGCCTTGTCAGTGCTCCCAGATCCAGAGTCGAGGTTGCTGGGGGCCTGGCTTTGCGGGATGCTGCTTGCCTCCAGCGTCCCCTTCTTTCCCCGCAGCAGCCCTGAGGGCGACTTCTTCCTGATCTTGATCTCACTCTCCGAGTCAGTGTATTCAAACTCTGTCCCTAGGTGCAAAGGATTTAACCATCAGTCAAAGCCCTGGCTGAATCAAGAGGGGCAACATCCTGCCGGAAGCTTGTGGGCTCCGTGGGAGATGCCATGCCTGTTCAACAGAGCCCTTGCTTGTTCCCCTTTCCAATCCTCACATCCCTCAGATCTGCATTTCTGCGCCATAAAACACTGACTTCCCTGAAAATAAGTCTCCCCTGCCCCGAACCAGAGCCCACCCATTCAGGCGGTGTGGTTCAGTGTGTTCCCTCCCTCCATTTTCTCTCTTCTCACACAACCGAAACCCTGCAGGGAAGCTCTGAAGAAAAAAGATAATCTAACATTTGCTCCTCCACATTTTTGTGGAGTTGCTTTGCTGAAGTAAAGCACAAATCCCACAAACTGAGCCTTCCTCCCCTCCCGGTGGGAGTCCTCTCTGGTCTCACCTTCGTTTCAGGAGAATGATCTCTTTAACGAATTGAATAAACCCAGTTTTCAAGCTTATTTTTTCCCATTGGCCATCAGACACCACAGATCTTTTTATTGGCTCAGGTAATCACCTTTAAAGTTAAGGGAGGTAAATGATCTTTTGTCTGTGGCAAGTGGAAATCCCCTCACATTGGCCTCTGCTCAGCACCATGGGCACAGCAGTACCCAGAGGCCTGAAATCTTGTAGTAATGACAAGATGTTCACCACCTTCAGTGTTTCTCTCTCCAGAGCCTGATAAAGGAGAGTAAGATCATACATCTCCACAGGCAGAAAGGAAACTGAGGCAGGACCTACACACACCCAGCACCATGAGCAGGAGGCAGGCAACACACTGTGGCTGCACAGGCACTGTGTCATCAGAGGGACACAAACAGCCAGAAAGAAACTTGCCAAGGTCAAGAGACTGAGCCCAGATTTCCTAAATCCATTTATTTCCCAGGGCACTGCACTTCATGGGATGGCACAACGCCTCTGCATATGTGTAGCAACATCAGCAGAACCTGGCTCTCCCTCTCCAAGAAAGACCATAAGCCAAAGGTCTCGTTTGTATTCTCCTCCAACCTGCTGTGGATCTGCCCTCTCTGCACACACATCTGCATGGCTCTGCCTTCAGACCAAGGTCTGAAATCAGGCCTCGCTTGGCAGAATCTCTTCTCAAGCACAGGGAACCGCCGCTGCTGTGACAACCACTGCCTGCAGAAGATCCTTGAGAAAGGACATACAGGACCAAACAACATTCACGTGGGTAAATGAAAACGTACAAGGCACAAGCCTGGAGAGAGCATCTTCTCTCAGTCCTTCTCCCTCAACTACACTCACTTTCCTGGGTAAATTCAGTCTGCAGGAACCTGCTCTCATCTTCGCCCCAACCTCTTCCCCTGAGACAGAGCCAGCATGAGCAGGAAAAGAGCAAGCCCTGTCAAAATCAAAACTGGCAAGGCTCAAAATGAAAAACCCACTGGAAATTACAGCACCCCTTTTCTCCTCTCTCACTGCCACATGAGACAATTTCTAGATGCTTCCAGTTTCAAGGAGGGCAGGTTACCAGATGACAAGTTCTTAGCAGAGGCTGTTGGAACAAGCTGGCAAAAGCCTAATACAGCATGGAAACAGTGCTAAAACAAGTCAGGCTCCCAAGGAAGACATCATTTTCCATTTTGAAGTACGCTATAAATTCCATTATCACTTAATAAATATTAATAGATAATTTATAAATGGAGCCCATATAGATCTGTCTGACCAGGAACAATGTCACCAATAGGCACTTGTGCAGCAGGGCACAGGGAGGGGAAGAAATTAAACTGCCAGTTATGTGCAACACACCGAAACAGAGACAGACGGGTACAGAAACACAGGGTCTGGCATTGCAAACACGTGAGCAGAGGAAGGAATGCTTGTTTCATGTCTTGCTGGCCAGTTTCTATGAGGAAGCTGATGGATGGGCTGATTGAAGGGTTTTTTCTTCTGCTTTGGTATCTCTGCTTCTCCTGGGTATCTAAGATAGCTGCATATAGCACATGTTTCCTTCCCTAAAATATAACAGGACTTCACTGCCTTTAGCACTCTGTCCAAGGGGACACAGTATCCCATCGCTTGCCTTTGCAGCATGACTTGTTCAGGATTTGCCAGGGAGGAAAAGAGGAAGCTTTGAGGAAGCCACAGCCAACTGTGCCTAGGGAAGCCATGGCTGCAGCTGCTAAAACTGCTATACATGTGACTGGTTCTTGTCTTCTTGCCAGACGATTCCCCCCACCTTCAGCATCAGCACCAAGCAGCCAAAAGCACAGAAAAGGCAAGATGGTGTCTGGGTAACAACCTGCTCTCCTGCAGCATTGCAGGACCTCCTGAACCTTCTTCCTTGCTCCCCGTGGTGCCAGCCCTAACTCACGTAACTCACCCATCAGGCTCTGCCGTTCCTCCTTCTTCTTTGCCTTCTGCTTGGCCTCCAGCTGGATGATGGAAAGTGGAGGGGGAACGATGGGGCTGGGCATTGCGCTGGCAGCAAACCTTGCTAGAAGGCCCAGGCCGCTCTCGTCAAGGGCAGACGATGAAAGTCTGTCAGTGCCATCTGTCCCGTAGTCCTCTGCTTCCTCCTCCTCCTCTTCGTCCTCCTCTTCCTCTTCCTCTGAGCTAGAATCTAGCACGCAGAAAACAGGGAGCCCATTACAAATCTCATGGAGTTGTGCAGCAGCCACACTTCCACCCCAAACCGATAAAACTCTCCTGCTGCTCAGTGCTCAGGTAAGCAGCACTGAGCCACCCATGAGCTGAGCCGAGCCAGGAGATGTTGGCCACAGACACACACACGTGTCTTTTCAGCCACACAGCCCCTATCACCCTGCCTACCACCACCCCTGAAGGACACAGCAATACTGGGTACAGCAAAGCAGACCCATTCAAGGTGAGGGAGGGAAGAGCAGGGTGTCGGCAGAGATCTGAAAAGGACGGCATGCACCCTTTCCCTGCAGCGTTCAGGAGGACTTAAAAGCTTAATTCCTTTGAAAATCCCAACCTCAGAGCTGTGGGATTCCCCTCCCACCCCCCACCTCTTCCTCCATAACGAAATCCATTAGCATAATCAGAATGAGAGATCAGCATGGAAGGGGAATACCAGAGATCAGCCTGCGCCATAGTGGAAGGCAAGGAGGACATAGGGAGGAGAAGGGGCAGGAGGCAAAAATGCAAAGAGAGGGAGGGAAATAATACTTTGAAAGCAATGGATTTGGAATGCATAAAGGGCGGAAGTGTAGGTAGTGTTGGAGACAAGAAGTGTTTAAACGCTCTGCCTCAAAACTCTCCGTGCCTTTCATTTCCCTCTCTACAGCTCAGCCTAGGGAAGCCCAGCTCAGCACAAGCAGGAAGAGCTGCCCGCAGCCCAGAACCTAATTCTGGCAAAGAAACTAGCCTAGCTGCCTGCCTCGGCTGACACCCACAGAGAGCAGTGGGCTGGGGTTTTCCTTTACGGTGCGCATACAGCAGGTATTTCGGGTGTAGATGTTCTGAGAGCGGCACCTCTCCCTTCCTACAGCACTTCCCAAGAGTCTGTCGTCAGCTCCAAGGCAATTAATTTTAACAGCATCTCATCCAGTTAGTGCTGGTGAGAGCCACTACACAAATGCACATATACCACACACACACATATACACACACATACAGGAGCACATAAACTGCAAAAAGTGCATCTGGAAAAGATATTTCATTTCTCTGGAAATTGAGGGCTTAAGTAGGATCATCAAGGTTGCCGGAGAATTTCCACCACTAGCAGGAGCCCTGCTCTCCTCGCCTGAGCCCACTCGCTCGCTCCCCACCAGCCACTATCCCTGCATCTGAAAGCCAGCCAAATGAGAAACCAGATCCCTTCAAAATGAGCTGGAATGAACACGAAAATCTTTTTCTTTTCACTTATGCCCTCTGGGATAGATAAAAACATCCTCAACACTTGGCTGGTCAAAAAAAATACAATAACATAAGTGTTATTTTTCCACTTTGGATTATTTTTCCATGACATTAGAAGTAACAGGAATATCAAAAAGCAATATTCTCATCCTTGCATTTTATCAACTGAAGCAATGGCCAGCTATTTTTTTAAATTAGTTTTAACAAAGCAAGCTTTTCTCTGTAGCATCCATCAGACAGTCACAGAATACTATTTTTTCATTACATAAATATCCTTTCCCCGTTTCAGTTGCTCAGACTTGCTCCTTGTGATATAAAAATGCTACTAAACCTACAGCCCTGCAATAAATGCCAAGAAATCCACAGCCCTGCTCACTCCTTGCATAAAAACCACATGCAAAAAAAAATCTGCAGCAAATTAGGATCAGATTCCTTGCCCTACCAGAAAAGGGGGCACAACTGCTGGTTTTCTACCACGTTTTGCCAAAAGGAAAACAAATCCAGATGAACTCAGCTATGCTGAGATGCAGAAACCACCTGCCTGAAAAGAAGCAAAACGATGCCCGAGTTCAGCATCACACCATGGGGTACTGAGACCACCTCTACACATCCCACTTGGCTCTGAAATTCAGTAATTCTCATCAAACGCAGAAAAAAAATTAAAAGATCAACCTGTACACCCCCTTGTGCCAGATCTAGAGAGCCGGCTGAGCAGAGAGCAGCTCACTGAGCAGCTGGGGAGGAAAACAGGCCAAAAGGGGAAAGTTTGCAGGAAAATCCCTCCAGGACCTGTCCCATGCGAATCCCCTGCAGCACCCTTGACTCAGCCGCAGCGACTGCCCAGGGGCTGTGCAGGTAGCACCACTGAGAGACCCTGCACGTGCACGGACACACGGGTATCCAGCTGCTACAGTATTTCAAATGCACCAAGGTAAAACAGATTTAAAAGCCGGGATGAAAGCGGCTATTACTCACGCTATAGAAAACATACGATACAATAATGTACCTGGCAGCTATTCTAACCTCTTTCAAATATACGGTGTCACACCATGGAAAGACAACTGAAGATAGTCTCTTGTCAGCGTTTTTATTGAAACACTTATCTTTTTATCTGCACGAGATTCAATTTTCAGTCTGAAAATAAACACATTTTAATACATTCACAGCACAGATCTATCCTCCTCCACCTCTCATGGCGAGGGCAGATCTTGCTAACTCCACTCTATATGCACAGCAAAATCCCTGCTCCTCATTTTCCAAGGGACAAAAACTAGCAAATGAAACAAAAAAGAACACATTTGGGACTCTGCGCCAAACCCACACGCTTCTAAACTAAGACCCCAAATTTATGGTCATGGTGGTAAGTAAGCTGCTGGTGCTCTGTGGCCATCTGCGCAGCTTCTTGGAGAGATTGTATTTAATCTGAAGCAGGAGTTTTACTCCTACTGTACCCAGATTATGTGTGGGTTTAAAATGAAGTATGCACAGATGCCTTAACACAATTGAAGCCCCAGTTTTTTCTTCCATAAAGGTGATTTTTAGCTAACAATGGAGAAGAAAATATCTAGAAAATAATTTTTTCCTTCAGCGGTAATTCTGCTAACACTGAGCAAGGGTAAAGGAAAAAATATTCAAAGTTAAAAATATCTTTTCTAATTGACATTTTTAAGAGCATGTATATGTGTGTATATACCCACACACGCAACCACACATGTACATACAACTCTACAGCCAAAACAAACAATAAATTCATATTTCAATGCTACTGATGCCAGATAGAAGAGCCAAAAGAAGATACTTTTTTTTTCTAAAATTTGTACCTGCATTAAATTAAAAACCACACCCAATTAAAAACACTAAACTTTCTCATTGCTTTTAACAGCTAAGCTGCCGTGGTATTTTGCTGTAGGAGAGCAGTAAATGAAGATTTGTTAATGATGAACAGAAATTGGTTAAGCAATTAGGTTTTTAAAGACTGATGTAACAAGACGGATTGAGGGAATGTGGAGAGGAAAGGCTTGGGAAGGGGGGAGTAAAAACACACACTTAAAAGTCATTTCACATTGTAAAAAAAATAGCATGATTTTCTCATAACACCAAGCAGGCCTACAGCATACAAAGCAGGCTAAGTACAGGCAGACTTTAGACAGCTACTGGGTCATTGACATCTGATTTGTGTGATCTGTCCAAATTCTGGAGATTACTTATTTTTGAATGTCCAATTTAAGATTGTACCTTTTTTTTTGTGTGTCAAACCAGCCAATTCTCATCATTGGAAGATTTCCCCCCGCCCCCATATGTGCTGTGCTGCTGACTCCAGAAGTACTTATAAAATTAAAAATATTACAACTATCGCTTGGGAATGACTGTGCAGGGAACATGTTATCCCTTACTGTTTTGGGGTTTTTTTTCATTAGGATAAAATCATCCTCTAAGTCAGGGAAAGGTGAGCAAGGATGACGGTAATAATTTCTTAGCACCAATTTCTTAGTAATTTTTCAAGGAAAACAGGGTATTGAGGAGGAGGAAATACTGGTCTTTGGCCTCAGAAACCTCATGGTATTACCTATCTGATGGTTTTCAAAGGTCCCATGTGGCTTTGGCCCGCATTAGCAGTTTCCTCTCCAAGGTCGCTGGATGAAAACCCACAAGTTTTTCCCGTTATCAGAAAGGCAACATGGTGCTTGGTCTGCAGGAAAGCATGTGTCCCTACCTCTTCTATCTCAAACCAGATGAAAACAGGTCTTCCTGCAGCTACTCCTACCTCTGACAGATAGTGGCAGGGTCACGGCCAGACAATGACTCTGATAGTAGGACAGTCTGCATCATGGGCGAGAAACCTTTATGGACAGTGGCAGAGCCTTTGGAGGCAACGCCATGGCTTCTCATCTTGGACCCATCTGGAAATCCTTCCCTTCGCTGGGTTAAGGGGATCTCTAAAAGAAGGTCTGCAAACAGTAAAGCATTTCTGGAGTCCTCAAACACATACACACAAGCAAATCTTCCATGCAAGACTCTTCATGGACAGAGGAAAGTCAAAAGCGGACAGCAATCATCTTCAAAATTAAAATAACCAAGAGAATGCAAAGAGCTACGTGTCATTATTCATGGAGGTAACATCGAAACATCTGAGGCTGACAGATGACATAAAGAAAAGTTATTTTGCCTACCTACATAACAATGGTCAAGGTTCGGGTTCATGGCTAGTGACCCTCGCTGAGAAGTGTCTGCCCTACAACCAGCCAACCACTTTGCTTCTTTAGTGCAGCGTGAGAGCAAATGCAAGAGACCGACACAGACATTCAAAGCATCATGGATAGGGGCAGGGGTGAAAGGGTTGGTCAAGCAGCTGCAAGGAGAAAGCGAGCACTTCTAGAAAAGCTGAGGTTATTAATCGGTTTAGTATCAGGGAAAGCCATTAGAAACCCTATTACCCAAATATCCCTTCAAGTAATGCTTCTGAGAAAGAACAACCAAAAAAAAAAAAGCATTTGCAGAAAAAAATCAATCAATAATCCCTCCCCGCCTCCCCCTCCATGCCCCCCTCCCCCCCCAGGAGGTTTTGCATCTTTGGTTTCCCCACCATTAAATGACACCCCAGAGGGATTTACAATACATCTCCCCATTTGTTCCAGATTCCCCAACCTCCTCCCATATCCACTCCCCACCCCAGACTTCATCCCATAAAACTGGGGTTTTATTTTTTTTTTAAAGCAGACAGGTTACTTGAAAAATAGAGCCAATTAGGGACAAGTTACCTATCCGCTTACCTGGAGCAAAACCAAAAAAGCAAACCCAAAAAAGCCTCAAAAACTTGGCACCTAAAAGGGATTGATATCCTCAAAATTTCCAACAGCAGCAAAATAAACAAAGAAAAGATGCAGGAAGGAACATGGAAGGGAAGAATGGAAGTTAACACAGACTCTTCATGGAAATGTGGCAATCTCACACTTACATAAAATCCACGATCCCCAGAACTTTTTGAATTCTCTAAAGAATTCTTTTTCTTTTCAAAGGTATTTTTCTCTCTTTTGGACTTTCTTTGAAATGCATTGGTGGGTCCAGCCCAGAGCCACATCAAACCAAATCAGTGTTCTGTATCTTTCTGCTGTGTTTGATTTTTATTTTTTTTTAGTTCAAATTATCTCTCTTTGGAGGCTGGGTTTGGAGGGGAAAAAAAACAGGTGCATGGAGGAGATTAACATAAAAAAAATAAGAAAAAGAAAACAAAAGCATAACTATCCAGCCCCATTTTCAATTAACAGCCATCTGAGCAGTGTGAAATACTAAAAAGCTTTTGCTGTGCTACATCCCGATCTGCCGTGTAAGGTAGATGATAACAACTGGGGATGCTCTTGCTTAGCATTCAGCCCAGATGAGCTACTTTCTTTTGGGAGCCGAGGGCTCATTAAAATGACCTTTCCCCACGATTATTATTTAATGAGTGTGCTCTAGAACAGAAACCCCTTGTGTCTCTGGAGGAAAAGTCTCAAGTAATCTCTTTTCCCACTGAAGTACTAATGACAGGCTTACAAAAAAAAAAAAGCCGCAAGAAAAAAATTGGAGTGAGGGTGAGGAAGAGAAACTGCGGAGTCAAATTTAATGCAGTAATTGCCACATCCTTGAACACCATGGGTTACATCTGGGCATCTAAAAAAATATTACCGCACAAAAAGAGACACAAAAACTCGCCATATACAATTTAAAAACGTGGAAAAAAGAATTCTGGCAGTTGAATAATGAGGACCTTACTCCAGCACCCTCCTGCAGCAGCAACAAGGACCAAGAGCCTCCACATTTATCAGCCTGCCTCAATAGAGTCTATCAATAGAGGAAACAAACTGAAAAAAAAAAACCAACAAAACAAAATTGAGTGAACAAAATAAAATGAAATTAAAGGGGTTGGGAGGGAAAAGCCTAGGCTTTATCTGGGCAAAGGCAGAGGGATATTTGAATAATAGAGAGTACCCCAGACTAGGTTAATTCCAGTTCTACTCATGGGGAGTGGGAGCAGGAGGGGGATGCAGAGCAGGATGAAGTGAAGCGGCAACCTAATCGCCTGATAAGAGACACAGCAAGAGAGACAAGGTACACAGGTTTAGTTAAAAATGAACTCGATATGTTTAATAAAGCTTGGTATACCAAATCGCAATACAAACATCAAGTCACACGGCCACACAACAGTATCCCGGTATTAAAAAAACAAAAGGAAAAAGAAGAAGATAAAAGGAAGAAAAAAAAGGAAAGTAATTAAAAAAGACCAAAAAAACCCTCCTTCCAAACCTCTATAAGGCCCATGCCAAAATAAAAAAATAAGAAATAATAATAAAAGTAATAATAATATAATGGTGGTGGTGGCAGCAAGGAAGAAAGTGAGGGAAAAACTGAAGGGAGGAAGGGAACAGGAAAGCAGGGAAAGGTGGACACTAAAACCCAGTTGATATAAAAGCTCTAAAAGAGCCAGTTGGTAATAATATCACAATGATACAGGTACAAAAAGGATAAAAAATAAATGTCGGGCTGATAAAGCAGGCTACGCTGCCAAGAACAAAGATGGCCACCCTGGCTCCGACCATCAAAATGGCTGACCCCAGCCCGCCAGGCCCTTTGCTTACTCTAGCCCCCCGCCCCGCCCGCTCCCACACAGACATGGCGAAGGGGTGCGTTTGGGGTTGCGTTTGCTATAAGCTAGTAACCTTGATCGAACGAGTCCTCCGAGGAGTCGCTGAAGGAAGATCCCGCCTCGGCCTCCTGCAGCAGCAGGCAGAA
>VWZZ01000866.1:2140-36595 GCA_013399095.1 Psophia crepitans | reverse complement strand
TGGGGGGGGGCAGGGGGGCACTTTGTTGCGTTTCTTTGTGAGGAGGCTGTAAACCAGGAGGGTTAAATGGCTGCAGGAGGGGCCATGTGCTGCCATCCATGTCCCTCACTGCCAGATCCTTCTATCACCACAAGTCTTGGGTTCAAAAAGTGGGAGCCAAATAAACACAGAAATAGGTATTTCCTTCTTTTGGTCAGAAATAGACACTCTCCTCCTAGATCAAACGAATCCTGTCCTCCCTTAAGACAAGATCCAAGGAATGTTTTTAGCTCAGGAGCAGAAAACTGAGGCAGACATTTCCACTATGAAGATGTCCACCAAAGGCACAGTAATGCCAACAACTGGCCATCAACCTGAACTAATCTTAACCACGGTTATGTTCAACACTCTGACCTCAATCTCCTCTTCTACACGAACCAACTCTCCCAGAGGGTTTTCGACACGGGCAGCAGGAGCAAGCCCAGCTGCCAAAGCAGGCAACACGTCTAACTCCAAATGCCTAACTCCAACCATGCCACCCCAGACACTCTGTAGTGCGCAATATAAAGTACACCGAAATGGAGCAGGGACCAAGCCGCTCCTCGGTCTACAAACTGCAGATTTACAAGGTCCACAGGTGGTGAGATGTTATCCAGCAGTCCCCTCTGGCATCTGATGAGTGGCACGAGAAGTATACAACACCCCTGGACACAATAAAAGTGGGTAAGAATTGTCACCTCCTGGCTCATGAACACATTGTCAGCTCCGCAACGTTAGGGACATTGCAGCGGGGACTGTTCCAGCCTGTGAGCAGCAGCAGATGTTCTCCAGTGTCAGCCCAGGTCAGGCATTACTCCCCACCTCCATTGTGTTGGTTGTGGAAGGAAAGAGGCACAGCAAGTTTAGGAGGTCCAAAGCCCAAATATGCAAATGATTTTGGACATCTGACTTCTGTTAAAATCTGTGAGAACAGGACGCTCAGCTCGCCCTTTGGATCTATGCCCGAGGTTTTCAGGACTCCAGCTAGAAAATCATGAGGTTAGGAGGCAGAAGGACTTGGCATCAGTCCCACTTCTCCTCCTCCACAAGAGCAGCCCACCAGTCATGGGAGGTGTTGCCATATGCTCGACCTGCCTCTCCAAATCCATCATGCTTGAGTGACCAAACGACAGACTAAAGCCCTTTCCTTGAACCTGCACACAGCTGAAAAACCACGCGCCGAAGCTGAGCCATTTTAGAGTAGGCTCCTCGGTGAAAACAATCTGCCTATGCTAAGATTCATGTGGCGAAGGGGCACATTCCTACACCAGGAGACTCGCTGGAAAGGAGAGGGGTGAAACAGCAGCTCCCGTAGGTCTGGGAGGGAGGTTTTGTTTACAAAACCAGAGTTATCAAGTGCCAGGGCACTGCAAAAGCTCCGTCTGCCACACGCCAAGGATTTCTGCTTCACCAACAGCGGGTGCCTCCTCTCCCCATTAGCTCCAGAGCTCCCAGATGCTCCCATGCGTCTGTCCTTGGGAGTGAAGCCCATCCAAGAGCAGAACTGTTGGGTGGTGAGTACAGCACAACCAGCCAACAGCTGTGTTCAAGACCAGTGGACACAATGGCTCCTATTTTGCCAAGTAAATGGCTAATTTCATGCCAAACATTTGCTCAGTCAGAGAATCACTAGCTCATCATCTTCCTCATTAGTGAAATTTCCAAACCGGTGTCGCACCAAGAGATACATTTGTTATGCATACAAATACACCATAAGGGTTTTAACACGGGACTTAAATAGCTACAACCAAAGGAAAAGATGCGTATGTAAGTGAGCGAAGACAATTACACAACCGGGTCTCAGACCATAAACTCTAAGTCCCTCACATGCTCTCTGCCCCACTGTCTGCCTGAACCATTAACGACTCTTCTACCTCTGGTTCTACTGTATTCCCAAAGCTATCTGCAATTCAGCTTTTTCCTTCTTTAACAGGTGTCCCCAGCTCTGTTCAGCTGCAGGAACCTTTGCCTCAGGTGCACTTTAGGTTCAGAAATGGCAATCAGTACAGAGGATGCTGGGGTGGAGATGAACGCTGATGAGACAGATGGGAAGGCTGAGAACAGTCAGCCTGGAACCAAGCCACAGCACTGAAGGGCAGGAGGACGCTTACAAACATCAGTGCTCCTGGCAGTCTTTGCCTTCTCCAACTGACTCCATGGCATAATCCTAAAACCATTCCTACCCAACTCACCAAGGACCTCAAAAGTCAACTGTTAACCACCTCCCGGAACAGAGGCTATGAGTCCTCATCTGACAGGTAGATGGAGAGTGTCTACTCCTACCAAAAGCAAAGACGTGAGTCAACATCTTTTTTTAAAGCATTCTTCCCCAGTGATGATGGGTACAACACAGGCCAGGAAGAGACACGCTCATGTCAGCTTAGATGTCATGTCATGTCATGTCATGTCTTGGATGGCAGGTTGGGCAGACAACTCATGTTCATCCCAAAGATGCAGCAGCATTGATTAGCTAGGGAGGAAGTCACCTTTCACTCATGGACAAACCCAGACCCATCTCCAAGACCTCTTCCATGAGGCCAGAAACCCCCACAACAGATTACACCGTAAGAAGAGATAAATGAGGAATTACTTACTATAGGAGTAGCTGCTAACTTCAGATACTGCTGGTGAATGGGAAACCTTGAGCTGATTTTTGACTTTTAACCCCATCTCCATCTTCTTCATTTTGGCAGTCACTTTATTTTTACCTTCCTTGGTGGTTTTCAGTGACAAGCCCAAGTTCTTGGCCAGGCTCTTCTTCTCCTCCTTGCTCGGCAGAGCCTCATGGGGTGGGAGGTACCTGCTGCCACCTCCACTAGCTTTCGGCTTTCCCCCAGAGCTGTCGGCAAACTTGAAGGAGGATTTGAGTTTGTCTTGTTTGGTGAGTGACAGGGCCTTGTCAAGCTTGCTGGCCAGCTGCTCCTGATCCGATGGCACCTTCTTCTTCTTGACCTTTAACTGCTGGGGTGAAAGGAAGAGACGCGGGTGAATACAGAGCAGATATCATGGCAGACCTGACGGACTTTACTAGCCCTTGTAACAGTCTCGCACACACACTAGTTAATAAGGCCTCAACATGTTGGTCTTAAGCCCCAGCTGCCACAACCCACCATGATGTCAGGGAGGAAGAAGAGGAAAATGTCAGCAAACAGCACAGCTTTACCCTTATTGAGAGCTACAAAATCACAAGATTAACTTCGAAAAATTGAATTTTCTTCCAAAAGAAGTATGTTCATAGAACAACATGTTTTGGAATTCTTTTTTCTCAGCACCTCCTGGCTTTTAGGATGTGTTCGGGTTGGTTTTACAAGCTTTTCTCTAAATCATAAGGATTAAAAATCGTCTTTACCCAAAACCCCAGCCAAATAAATACAGATTTCCACATAATCAACTAGCTCCAGAGGCTGGGATGCCAAAAAGACCCAAATACCTCTCAGCAGAGCATCAGCACCACTACATTACAGCCAGGGCTGTTACATCCTTTTCAGTATTTTCTTGCTTCTTGAAAAAAGTAAATATATTTTACATGTGCTACAGCCAGATAACAGCAGCTGCAGCTCAGTACTTCGCCTGGATGCATTTTGGATTTCATCAGCAGCTTACAGCTCCAGTAAATATCTCATTGCCTCAACAGGGGCAGAAGAAAGCCCTGCATTTAAAATAGCGAGGTTGCTCTCCCTTTCCTCCCTCGCTTCGGAAGCCCGTTCCCCTCCACTGTCTCGACAGGCGACGGGCTAAGACAAGCACTGCTCTGCATTCAGAGCTAGCGCAACACTCCAATGCTCTGGCTGGCTCGAAGGCGCTTGCCTTTGCTGCCTAACAAAGAGATCCAACCTCCGTAAGCCAACATTAGCCTTTGCAAACACCCCTTCAGTACACAGTCCTCTTATGAAGAGCTTCTAAGCCCACGTGAATTGAGAGCAGACGCTCCAAGACCTGGAGGTATCCAGTGCAAGCCCAAAGCAGGAAAGAGATCTGGTTTTGGCCAGTGTTCCCCATGAGGGCACTGACCTCGTTTGAGAAGCTGGGAGCCGCATCATGCTCTTCCCAGCTCTGGTTCCTCCCTTTCATCTTGCCACTGCCGCTCTCCACATCCTCGTCCTCCTCCGGGAGGGCCCCTTTGTGTCTCTTCTTCATGCCCTCGCCAGTCTCAGAGTCTTCGGAGAGCAACAAGGACTTGTTCAGTCTGCAAGCCAAGCACACGATGGGTCAAGGTGGGGGGCTTTCCTCCCTGTGATCCCCACCAAGCTCAAAAGTGAGGTTAAATGCCTCCTAGGACAGTGGGGATCCTCAATGGGAGCCAAGTCCACTGTGAAGTGACAGCAGTTTGGACAAGGTTTTCCACCAAACAGGAGAGCCAAGGAGACCTTCTTGCACACTCTTGGCCACCAGTACAGATGAGGGTGCCTGAAATCAGAGACCTGCCAGGTGGTCTCTGAAAGGAAGTAATTGGTGTCTTGGCCACCAGAAAGTGCCCGATTTGGTACAGAGCAGCAGAGGGAAGGATAGAGAGCTGAGCTGGCCCTGTAGTCTCTTTCCATCTCTATTTTCATGGACTCTGTAGGTGCAGAGAGAAGTTCTCAAGGCCCAGGGAGGTGCCTCACTGCCCAGACACTTGCTCTGGTTGCTTGCGTATGAGCAAGGAGGTGGTAAGGAACTGCCACACAGGGTGACACAGAGGGACAAGGGCACTGCAGGGACTGGCTCACTCAAATGACAGGCAATCTGCTTTACAAGCCTGGCTCCTCTGCGAGTGCCATTTGTGATCTACGTCTTTGGTTTTGCTTTGGGATTTGGAGGGACAGGAGAGGGTAAATAAATAATAATAAAAAAATAAAGTAGGTGAGACTATAACCGCATCGCTCACTGCTCCCCAGCTGTCTCCAGGAACTATCTGATGGATGATCAGTGAGCACCTCGATACATCTACCAAGTCTCCATGAAAAGCTCTCGTATGCTGCATCCTTCACACAAAGTCTGCTGGCCCAGGCCATACCACCATCACCACAAAGCCACTGACACTGGGCAGCCTCCTCAGCTCCCAGCTATCTTCCCTCCCTCCGTCCTCTCTGCTGACCTCCACAGACATCAAACCGACACCTCAGGCCCTGGGGGTTGGCTGAGGGTGCATCTCCATCTCCCACACCACACTGCTCAAGCATTCCTGCGATGCGGGGACATGCACACGCAACACGCTTATGCACGCACACATGCACAAGTCCAGCCACCTCGAGATGCCTCCAGCCTGCCCAGCCATCCAAACAAGAAGAGCAAAACACAGAGCCACCAGGAGGACAGATTTTCAGAAACACATGGTCAGTGGGAGCTGGGCACCTGACTCTAATTTGTGGTGTTGAAAGGACGTTTGAAAAAATACGCAGCACGCAGGGAGGCAGCTCAGAGGTGCCTCTACGTTGGAGGGACTTGGCCATCTACAGATGGTTAGATGGCCAACGGTCGTGAGATCCAGGCATCCAAACAAGAGCAGTTGGACTTGCAAAAGGGAAGAAAGTGAAGACAGAATGATCCAGACACTTGAAAGAGAGAGGTCAGGCGAAACCAGCTCCCACTGATTAAGGGAACAGATGAAGACAGCAGAAACACAGCAGAAAGGCCCTAGGAAGTAGACAACCTGGAATACCACTCTCCTTCCAGTTTTTCACGTCACCATCCCTGCAATTAGCTCTACAGCACCCGCTGGCACCGTTCACTCTCCTGAAAGCACAGGAGGACGCACTACCCGACACCAAGAGCTCACCAAGAGCTCACCGGTCCCTGCCCAGCCGGCTGCTCCGTATCACCTCACCGCCGCTCAACTCAGCCTGTCCTACTTGTACCCAACACCACAGACACGTGTTCTACCAGCGGGGAGGGAGGAGGCTGGCACCGTATTCCCACCGCAAGGACACACTCACATTAAATGCACACACTTCCACAACACCACTGCTGCCAGAGACCGGCCTGCTACCAGAACACCACGGCGAGCCCCCGCTGCATCCGAGATGCTCTCCCCACGTAAGACCCTGGTGCAGCGACCCTGCCATTTTCCCGTCTTCCCCAAATTCCAGCCTTACTTTCCACTCTTGCTGTCACTCTTCCCTCTCTCCTTAATGGGTGACAGAGCGCTTGATCCAAGTTTCCTCTTCCTGGGCCTTCCAGGGCCTCTTCTCGCCAAGCTTCTACTTTTCTCGTCATGCTTTTCCCTTTAAAAAAACCACACGCTTCACTGTTAACCAAGGCAACAAAAAAAAAAAGGCAAAGAAAAAAGAAAGCCAAATCAAATTTTGCAACCAAAAAGCAAAACGAACAGGAAAAAAAAGGCAAATAAATCCAAAGAAGAAGAAAAAGCAAAAAAACTTAGAAGAAAGCAAGCAAGAACGGGAGCCAACCCAGAACCTTCGCCTGTCACCAAACTGCTACACTGAGCTGCTGAAGCCAAGGTTGTCTCTAACACGGTCTCCCAGCCGCATTCACCAGTGATCAGGTTGTCATGTCACATAGCCTAGGAGTGTGTTGTGCAAAGCTCTGGCGGGCCGTACCAGGAGGAGAGGAGAGGAGACAGGGAGGGATGGAGGGCTGTTTTGTCTCCTGGACCAAGAGGCAGTGAAAGTGCCCAGCTGGAAAAAAGGAAGACCAAGTGAGCAGCCTGTGACTTACTCGGAGTCCCTGCGGCGCTGCAGCTTCACCAGCTCCCGCTGCTTCTCCTTGTACCGCCGCTGCAGCTCCGCCAGCCTCATCCTGTAGTCCAGCTCCATCGCGTCCATGTTCTCGATGGCTGATTTGATGGAATACATCTGGGGTGGGGGAGCAAGAGGGGGCGAGAAGGTCAGGGCACGTCCAGGTCCCCACCTAGAATGGTGTGTGCCCTGGGGTGCCCTTGCAATGGCCAAGATCTGCAGCCTGGCAGGGAAGCCCTCCATGCTTACAGTGGAGCACAGCACCCTCGCCCACAAGCACAGCCCCAGACTGTTACCTAAGCAAAACTGAGCAAATATGTTCTGTAGCGTATGCACGGGATGGTACCAGCTCTGAGGGGGAGCAGCCCTGGGAAAGACCCTGCACGACAAAATATACCCATGGAGTCTCTTTTCCCTTATTTAAAAAGACAGATCAAAATATTTCCTGTCTTGGAACACTTACTTGCTGGGTACAAAATAATTTTGTCAGTCTCTCCCATGGGGAGAGAGTCAACAAAGAGAAAACCAAGGAAAAACCCTCCTGCCACTACCTTTATTTATCCCCCCCACCAAAGCAGTGACATACAAGTTCCTGCTGGGTTTGTATTACAAACACCACTTCCAGCGCTGCCGAGGGTCCTGCTGAGATCAATGGTGTTGATTCACAGACAAGGGAGGAAGCTAAATCGCACCTCACTGACTCCAGCGCAGCTACGAACGCGACGCGAGGGAAGCGCCAGCTCGCTTTGCTGAACGCAGCAGGGCAGCACGAGCCGGGTGGCAAATTGTGTGTGGAAGAGCAAGCTGCGGTGAGTGGGTGCACTGTGGCTTTTCGGGCTCAGCCACACTAAGAGCTACTTACGGGTTCATCTTTCTTCTGCATCCAGCTGTACTTTTTGTTGGGATTCAGCTCTCGAGGCAGCCGGATGGTTTTCAGACTTTCCATAAAGGGGGTGGAAAGTACTTCCATGAGCATGTGGGTGCTGGCAGCCAGCAAACTCTCTAGTGTTGGCCGGACAGGGAAACTCTCTGGACCTGCTGAAGACAGAAAAAAAGGCTATAGAGGTTCACCTTCCAAGACTGTTCCTCCAGCAGGCACAAGGAGAGGCTGATGTCCTTTTCCAGACCATGGCAGCTCAAGGAGCCTCCCAGCTACCCTTGGCCCCCACTTGAGATCTCCTCTTGTACCCAGCCATGGTGCAACTGGCAGTTCTCATCACGTCTCGCCTCAGGAAGTTACTGGAAGGTGAGATCTTTCCAGGACCTGCCAAGCTCTTGGAAAGCATCATCTGGAGCTACTGGGGCCTCTTGTGCCAAACCCCGACAGACTGTGGACTCAGTGCCTGCCAGAAGGGAGTTACCCTGGCAGCTCTCAGCAAGTGGGGCTCCGTTTCCGCTACGCATACCACAAACTGTCTAGACACGGCGAGGGCCTTTGGAAGGGGAGAGCAGTACAAAAGCCACACGTAGCTCAGCCTACCGCAACAAAACCCCTGTTCCAACCCCATCCAAGTACCAGCCGCTCCTGCAACTCAGGGCACTGCTCTCCTGCTGCCTGGCTGAGGCTGGAAGAGGTCCCACCTGTGGCTCTGCTCCTCTGCCCACACAGACAGCGCAGGGACTGTATGCAGCGAGACCCAACCTGGCCCAAGGCTGGCCAGAGTGCACACGTGTGACTTACTTTGCATTTCTTGCTTCCGTTTCTCCAGCTCCATCTCTGCAATTTCACTGAGCAAAGTGATCCCCTGCAGGAAGGAGTGCTCCAAGGCCTGGTCAGGTAACACCTCCACCTTCATCTGGGATGGAGTGACGCTGGCCGTAGTCAACAAGGAACAAGCCTGAGGCATTTCTGTGGCAGCCACCAAAGCGTTCATCCCAGCCAGCGGGTCACCCGGCTTGATGTCCAGAGCTGGGATTTGGCAAGAGATTGCCTCTTCCGTGTAGGAAGGGATCTCTGGCCCCTGCTCCCCCTCCTCAGGGGGCAGGTTGGGAAACTCCCTGCCCCGGGGCACATCGGCACTCTGCAGATCCATGTCTACAGAGGCCTCCTCCCGCTGGGGCGTCAAGTCCATCTCTGGTGGCTCGTTCTCCGTGTGCACCAGTGAACCGTCATAGTCCATGTGCACGGAGCAGGTTTCTGCTCCGCTCCCAGTCTCTGCCTGAGCCTCTGCTTCTGCAGGGCAGGCCACAACCTGGTACGGAGGTGGGCAGCTCTGGAGGTCTTCCTGATCCTGCTCCATAGCACCCAAGGTTTCACCTTGATGCAACAGGAGATTGCAATTGTCCACATTCTGCACTGGGACAGCTGCGGAGGTGGTGATGTTCAGAGACCCCATGTCCTGCTCACAGATGTCTTCCTGGCTTTCCTCCATCTGCACCTCTGATTTCACCCTCTCTTCCAAGGACTCCTCTTCTGCTGCTGCTTGGATGGGCTCTAGCATTTTGGACGGAGACAGGTGGATGGGTTTGACCTCTGGGGAAAGCTCCATGTGCTCAGAGCCCTCAGCAGGCAATGGGACGTCAGGAGCCAGGCCATCTGCATCAGATGCTGTGGTGGGCTGAAGGAGGTAGGGATAGTGTCTTCCAAAGGAGGGAGGCAGGGACTGGAATGGATATCCTGGGGGGATTTCTGCAAGACATCAGAAGGGACAGGCCTTGTAATGGCCGGGTCTCCAAAGCAGCTCTCTCACTAAGGCATAGAGGTGGGTTCCCTTCATCTCTCATCTCTCTATTCTCAAGCAGTGGCTGCTTTGGGCACCTCTCTCCTGGCCAAGGCTGCCACAGGAATCAGCACCCCAGAGGTCCCTTCTGCACCTTTCCAGCATTCTCCTGCAACTGAAGAGAGATCTGCTTCCTGCATCCTTCTCCCACTGAGACTTCAGCCCTGGAGGAACCAACCCAGGCTCGACCCAAGGGAAGAAGACAGCCTATGACCCGAGGTGTCCCAAGACCCAGGCATCGATCCAAGCCCATCACACCACCCCTGGTCCTTGCCTCTCCCCTGCCTTCTAGAGGAGCTACGTGGTTTTCTCTAGGGAAAGGGATGGAAGCAGGAAAGAGCTGAGGAGAAAAAGGGAGGCAGGCACAAACACAACGGGACTCTGCCAAAGCAGGGCTCTCTTACCTGGGAACAAGGCCTGATATGGACCAGCGGCCTCTTTTTCCAGCTCCAGGTCTTTCTTCTCCACAGTCTCGGGCGCCTCTTCCTTTGGAGGGATGGCAGGGGCAGGGGGNGCTTTGAGCACAGACACGGGTGAGGCCCTGGGAGAGAGGGGAGGTGGACTCACAGCCTTGCTGTAGGACGTGGAGGCGCTGGGAGACAGCACGGGTGGTTTTCGGTGCACCAGTCCCGGGGCAGAGGAGGAAAGGCCTGATTTGGCACTGTCCAGGCTCCGTTTCGTCACCTTCTCTTCCATATCTGCACGCTGCTCAGTCGCCTTCAACCTCTCCTGCAACAAGAACAAAGCAAAACTCAGCGTGACATCTCTACATGCTCCTGGAAAGCACAGATCTACCACCAAATGAGACCAAAACATGGTCCTATCGAACATGGACAGGAATGAAACACATGTTCCTCAGCACAACACCTTTTTAAGGCCAAGCTGATGGAGGGTGACACTGATCTCTGATAGCTTTCTTTACAAATTCCCAGCTCCAGGAGTCACGTGAAGGGTGTCTCAACTTTCACTTGCAACCAAAGCAAACCATTTCTAAGTCTCCAGCCTAGCAAGAACACGTGTAAAATGAAGGCTGAAAACCAGATGACCACGATAAAAATTAAGCAGGTGTAAATCACCCCAATGAAAGCTCACAACTTCCAAAATCATTTGGTGAATGGGCGCTGGCTGCAGGACCCCGGGTGCTTGCTGCCAGTAATGCGGTTTCTTCTCTGAGCTGCTCCGGAGGTTTGTTTGGAGATGACCAGGGACGAAACCACTCAACTAAACAGACATCTCCAGGGAAGGAATCAAAGTCATGCTGCGGCTGGGCAGCTCTCCTGACAGCACTGCTCAAAAGCTCTACACTAAATCCCTCCAAAACCCACTCCAACTGTGCAGGACGCACTAGACGCCTCATATCCCGGGAGCAGGGCAGGATTGCTCAATGCATCCATACCCTTGAGACACACTTGCAACACAGGCATAGCTGCTATTTCCTCCAGACACTTCAACTTCAGGTTTGTTTCACATCCAAGCAAGCAGCTCTTGAAAACGTACCACGAGCTGGGCGCTCCTCTGTAGCTCCATGGCGTGTGCCGCTTGCTGCTGCAGGATGTACAGCTCGTGCTGCCGCAGCAGCTGCTGATGGGAGAGGAGCTGGAGCTGGTGAGCGTGCTGGAGGGAGCTCCTGGTCGGGGGGTACATGGCGGGCCACAGCGGGGGCGCCCGGTCCATCAGCTCCGCTGGGGAATGAAGAGATGCAGTCAGGGAGGCAGGAGGATGGGGATGGCTAGAGGACTCATGATCGCTCAGGGCAACTGTCTCTACGCCAGTCCCAGGGTCTGGGGGATGCCAAATACTGGGATATGTGGAAATACAACCAGAAATGCAGAGGGGAAAAGGTGCCAGCTTCCCCTCGGCAGCCCCACTCCCACCACCCCATGGGTCCTAGGACCATCCAATTTGCTTTGCTCTCTACACACCCTTGGTCTGACTGTCCCTGGCTGAGCCTACAAGTAGTGTTTCCTAACCAAGGACCCAAAGTTTATGTGGTCCTGCAGAGGATGAGGAGTCACTGCTGAGGATTACACACTTCCATCTCTGAAACACACCTACCAAGAGGCCAGCCCACACCCCGCCTCGAGCTGTGCCTGCTGGTCCCCACGGATACGTATGCTCCTATCGAGCCCTCCCCGAAGCCCGTTTCCTCCGCAGCTGTCAAAGCACGGCCCTAAGGGACGCGCTCACATCCTTACCGAAGTGTGGCAAGTGCTCGCTGGGGATCACAACAAGCTGCCCAGACTGCGGGTCTCTAGCAAACTGGTAGGCAGAAGGGAGAGCTCCCCCCATGGCAGGGGGGAAGCCTGGAGTCATGCCCTGGTGCAGGGAAGGGTGACCAAGTCCTGGAAGAAGAAACACCACAGTCACAACTCAGGGGGATGCAGGCAGCTCCTACCCACACGAGACATCATCTACCATTTGATTGCTCCAAAATACCTCCTTCCCTTTCCCCCGTGATCAGACAGCAGCCTCACCGGGCACTCAGCAACACCTCTCCTTGGATTGCATCGGTGTGAACGCCCCACGGACACATCACTCCCTCCCAGGGCACTCACCGTAGGGATGGCCGGCCAGCCACATGGAGGGGCTCCCTGTCCTGGGGAGCCAGGGGTGGGCTGCCAAGTGTGAAGCCGGGTCTGCAGACCAGCGCCCAGAGCTCGTCAAGGCTGGGCCTCCCGTCACCATGAGGTTGGAGTTCAAACCGTTCGTGGCGCAGCTGGAGGGGTGTATCCGGGCAAAATCTGCCAGCTCCTTGCTCTCTCTGGTGATGGAGGAGGCAAGACAGAGAGTGAGGGAGCATCCGAGGGCTGCAGGTTACTGCGTGGCTGGAAGAGCCCAGGGTATGGACCAGTCTGCAGAACGAGGGTGTTTGCAAACCAGGGTGCAACACTCGAGGAGAGCTGTGATGGAGGTGGTTAACATCATGTCCAGAATAAAACATCCCATCTCTCCATCGCTCTGCAGCACGCATGGATTTGCAGCAGTCTATTAGGATCGCTCTGCTGTGGATCCAGGATCTGCCTGTAACCCCATGGTACCCCACCCAGCGCTCCTCTCCACACCAGTGAGGCTGGTGCCATCAGCTTCACCAGGACGGATGCCACCCTATCCCCTCTGCAGACAGGATGTCCCTGAGCACGGCTTGTAGCACTGTGGCACGAGACCCCCATCTCTCTTCAACCCTCACCTGAGCAGCTTCTCCTGATCCCGCTCCAAGCGCCCTGCCAGGAGATGGCTGTCCCGATGGCGGCTCCTCTCATCCCCACAGTCATCTTCTGAGCGTCCGTGCCCTAAGAGACAACCCAGCACCATCAGACACAAGAAACAGTCTGGTGAAAGCTGTCCCCTCTCCTCTGAGCATGGAGAAGCAGTACCCTGGGAGCCAGCACACCCAAATGCCACTGTCCCCAAGACTGTATCAGGTTCAAACCCTAAAGGACAGGGCAAGGCCATCTATGTGAACAAGATATTCTCACTAAGGTGCCTCCTGGTAGCACCCAAGCGCATGTGGTTTGACATCTGTGCCTTCAAGCCACCATGGGACCCACTCATCAGCTCAGGCTGGTCTCCCAGGACAGGACAGCCACCAGCCTGGGAGCAACAGGACCAATAGGACCATTTTTGCTGAAGGATGCAGTGGCAGATTCCCTGTCTCAGAAGGAGACGAGGCCCAGCTAAATCCCTGCATCAAACCACACAGTCCTGCTTAGCACATCTCACAGGGCAGGGGTTTTATCTCTGCACTTTCTGAAGTACCTTCTGCAGCACCTTCTGCTCTTGCAAACCAGTCTGGGCACACTGGGTATGGTCTGAAGCCCTGTCCTTCTGCAACAGGCAGAACCAACACTGTGGACCCTCAAAGAACCAGCATGCTCCGCTCTGTAATTCAACCCGTTAGCGGGAATCTGCATCCTCCCTGAGCCATGCAGCAAGAAAGGGTCTGGTGAGGCAGAGGCACATATGGCAGATGAAGGCAAGAGTCCAAAAAGGGGGGCTGGATGTTTGGCTGGAGAAACAGCTTGTCCAGAATCAGAACAGCTCCTGCAAATACAGTCTGGCATGGTAGCAGCCGTGAGGGCGAGCGGTTAGGAAGCACATTCACAGGAGCGAACAGCAGCTCCTCGCTAGCCCTACCAGGACCAGATATCGGGGCCACCCTTATTTTATCCAAGGTCTTTGCCCCAGCTGCCTGATTTTAGGCTTCCTTTTCCCTGGTTTTCCCCTAGCTTTCTTCTTGCATATGCATTTTTTCCACAATTCCCTGTCACTCCTCTCTACGTTATGCTTTGGTGATATGACTGACTCCTAAACCCCAGCTCTACTTGCAGCAGGCTGCTGGCTGCTCTAACAGGGCCAGGAGGAAGGTATTTGCTTCCCCCCCAGCTCTCAGTGCCCCCTGACAGCACATCCCCTGCCTGGGTGATGCTCTGCACCCCACAGGACTCAGCGGCGCAGCATAGCCTCACACATCTGCACTCTGGCTCCCGGCAGCCCTTTCCAGGGTCCTCGTTCTCCCACCTGGGATAAGGTTTGGCACATGGGAAAGCATCTCAGAACATCAAGTCTATTCTGCTGACAGGCAGTCTTTTCAAGGAGGGCTCCACTGTGTATTTGCACAAACCTGGACAGCCCTTGGTTTTTTTGCTGTCAAGTCTCCAATTCCCTCAGCTTTTACTGTCAGAAGGAATCCAGGAACAAGACAACATCTCTCCCGGCTCCTCTCCCCAAGGCTCCTTCCATTGGTCTCAGGCAGAAAGCAAAGATGCTTTAAAACCTGGCACATACCTCTTCCTCCCAAAGGACTTTCCAGGGTCACTACACTTCCCTTGCAGGCTGCCAGGACACCGCGGGCAGCGGCTGTCCCCAACCAGCCCCTCCTGGACTCGCTGAAGGATGCTCTATGCAGCCTCTGTTGCTGAGTTTTACTACCCAGCCTCCGCGGCATGAGGCACCGGGGTGTGCGAATCCCTCCGGAGCCTCAGCTTCCCTCCCTGCCTCTCCACCAGCATCCCCACTCGCACATAAATTCCCTTTCACCCCCGAGCCCAGGCTTTCCTCCTCTGGAGCCCCTTTTCCTATTTCTTTTCCCCAGTTGATGCCCAACAGTGTCAGCGCCACCAAGCCCTTGGTTAACTTGCAGCCTCCCTCCCCTCCTTGGCACGAGGTGAGCTGTCCCACTCCTCCCCACCAGCCTTTTATTAGAAACATACTGTTGTTTTACCTCCGCTCCTCCCTCTCCCATCTCCATTACTTGCATTCCGTTATTTATAGACGGGTTTATCATCTTTTTCTCATCCCCCATCCAAACACACACTTTCTTATTTGTCTAATTCCCGCCTAGCCCCCACCCCGCCGCCAAGACGGTCCCTTTTCTGTACAGACCGATGATTGTCCGGACAGTGAATGATCATTTTGTCTACATATATGAACATGACGCACGGACCGCATAGAAAAATTCAATCAGTTATGCACGGAGGAAGGGCTTAGGTCCGTTTCCTTGACAACCGATGCCCGGCACTAAATACTTGCATTTTACTTGCCAAATACTACAGATTAGCCAACTAAAGCCTGCTTTCTCCTTCTTAAAAGGTCTAAACATTCAAGCACCGTCCACTCAGCGCAAGCAAGCTAATGTTATTAGACGAATATCTCCTGGCACACAAAAGGGGGGCAGCATTTGGGGGGCGAGAGGAGGAGAAAAGCAGTCTTGTTTTCTGTCTGAAAGCCAACCGCATCACTTAGCAACGAGCCCGGAGGCCTGCCAGAATTCAACCCTTGTTTGCAGCCTTTTAGTTCGGCTCAGTAAATTACATTTAACGCAAGCTGGGAGGGTCTGGGACGACTGAACGGCTGAACAAACAGCTCCCTGTGCTGCCCACGAGGTCCTCGGTCAGCTCCCGCCCAGCCGTGGGGAAGGCGACAGGAGGCGATGGGAACGGGGAGAGGGGCTGCCGGCCGGCAGAAACCGCCTCTTGCCGCTGAGGTTCGGGAAAGGGGGGCGAAGACAGGAAAATGGGGAAGGAGAAGGCTGAAAACGGAAAGCCAACCATTGCTCACCAGCCACTCGCTTTGGCATCGCTCCTTGGCACGGCAGAGCCGAGCTCTCCCCGCACTGGGCAGCCCCCAAGTGTCATCTTGCTGCACGAGCCAAGCAGAGCACCGAAACGCTCGCCGGAGCCACCCCGCTCCTGCCAGCACCATGGCTTAAATCAAATCCATGGGACTGAAACACCAGCACAAAGGTGGATTAAGGGGTTTCCCTGTTACTCCCTTCGCTAACGGGGATCAAAGACACGGAGAAGGGTTGCCCTTGGAGGTCGACCAAGGGGGTGGCACGGGGGGAAGGGGAGTCCCTGTTGCACGGGCAGTCTCACACCCTGCTGTGGTGGTTTACAGTGTGCCCTGGGTTGGGAACAGGAGGCGAAGAGAGCTGAGGATGCCAAACTCAGCTGATGCCACACAACCTGCATCGGGTGGCTGCTCTCCCCGGGGAACAGATCCCACATGGAAGTCTGACAGGTCTGAGGAACCTACCTTTGATGCTGCTGAGAGACATTGAGCGATCCCGGTCTGCCAAGCTGGGCCCCAGTTTGCTGCTGCTGCTGCTGCTGTTGTCCTTCTGTCGGGCCACAGCCACGGCAATGCCAACGGGCAAGTGCCTCACCTCCACCTCGCCCTGGGAGCCGATGCTCTCACGGCCAAAGGATTTGGCACTCTCGGGTCTCTCGGGGTCCCTCTTCAGCTGCTTCGCTGGCTGCTGCGACAGCAGCTGCTGCACTTTGGAGGCGCCCAGCTGTGAAGAGTCCAACTTCATGTTGCCCAAGCCACCAAAGGGGCTCTTCTTCCCACAGCTCTGCCGGGATGAGGTTTCCTTGGCAAAGCTGCCGCTATACTTGATGAGGCTCTGCATGGCCGACCCTTCGCCATGGGAGGCAGGGTGGAGGACATCCGTGGCACCCCGTGAGCCCACCACCGAGGACCGTGGCAAGCCGCTGGGGTCAAGGTAGACCTTCTTGGCTTCTTCTTCCGCCCGGGTGACATGGTTGTGCTGTGCAGCCAGCACCGCCATCTGCGTGGTGGCAAAGTTGCCCATCTCAAAGGGCTTCCACTTCTGCTCCGGCGGTTTCAGCTGACCGTGGTCCAGGTGCTGCCGGGAGGAGTCCAAAGTGCCATAGACCTTTGCCGCTTCTTTGGAGCTGGATCGCTGGAAGCGGTCCCGCTCACAGGGGCGATGCTCTGCCTCCGGACTTGGCTTCAGCAAGTCCTTGGAGGCCAGGAACTCCCTGCTCTCCGGGGAGCCCAGCCCCGGCCGATTGAGGAAGGGCTCCGAAGTGACCTGTCTCTTCAGTGCCATGGAGTTCGCCCTGATCACCGAGCCCTTCTCCCGCAGAGCCTCCATCCTTTTGGCATCGCTGTGGCAAGAAAAGTCCTGGGACAAGAGTGTGCGGGAGGCATCTGCGAGGCACCGCTCCGTGGGTGACTGCAGCACCCCCACCTTGCCAAGGTCCTTGTCCTTCACTTTGTTGTCACGGGCCTGCGAGGCAATTTGGATGGGCCCACTCCTTTCGTCGTAGGCTTCGACCGAAGGCACAAAGGTAGGGGCGATGACTTTGTGCTCCCTCCCCAGCTCCTTGGCCGGCGGGAAGATGGTGTACATGCTGGAATGGACGGGCTGTGGAGGGAATGTTGTGGCCGGCGTCATCTTCCCCGGCTGCGAGGGGTGCGGGGACGGGCAGCTGCAGGAGACGTGCAAAGCGCCCATGGAGGGCAGGAGGGGCTCTCCCCGCTTCAGCCGCTCGGCGTGGGCATGTGTGGAAGGCCTCATGTTCTCATCATGCCGAGCAGGATCCTTGGCACAACGGTCCTGCTCGGCACCCAGGACCTTCAGCATGGGGTCCCCACCGCCATTGCAGTTGCTAAGCGAAGAGCTCTGCAACGGATTCTTGGACTTGGGTTCCCCGCTGCCCGCACCCCGACTTGGCGTGTGCTCGGCCAGGAAAGGCGAGAGACGCTCGCCAACCTTCACTGCTTTCTCCACCACACTCACTTTCCGGTCACTGTCGGGCTTGGTGTCCTGCGTGAGGTCTACCACACTGCGGGGCCGCGGCTCCTCCTTCGGCTTGCCCTCCTTCTTGGCAAAGGGCAGGGACAGATCGCTCCGGCATGCCCGCTCCTTCCCGCTGGGATCTTTCAGGCCTTCTTTCGAGCTCTTGTGCAGCTGCCCAAGGTCCTTCTCCCGGAGCAGAGTGCTTGGCGTGTGGTTGCCCGCGGTCCTCGAGAGGGGAGGCTGCGGGTGCAAAGCGGACTGGCCTGCATGGCCGGACAGGTAGAACCCATCTGCAGAACAAAAGCAAACAAGATTACCAGGTGCCTCCAACCCCTTCAGTCTTATACACAGACAGAGCAGAGGTGGCAAACTGGGAGGGAACAGGTTTCCAGGATGTCTCAGCAATGACCAGGGCAGAGGAGACCAGGCAGGTACCTCCACACGGCCCAGGTGGGATGCAGGACAGCCCTGTCTCCGATGCACGCTGAGCCTTGCGATGTGGCAGCACGTGGGGGCTTCAAGAAGGGACCTGGCCAGGTTCCCTACAGCAAAGCCACATCCAAGACCTTGGTACTGCCAAGACCAGGAAACATCCCTGGCTGACAACCCCACAGGGTTCCTGCTCTTCACCCTCAGCATCCAGCAGCTCCAGCAGTGAAGCCAAGCACAAAGGACAGGGCGAGCACTCAGGGGTGACCAAGGGGAAGGGCGCACAGGGACCCAGACTCACCTTTCTGCGACTCGAAGAGGCTGTGCTGACCCAGCTGGGCTAGGAGAGGACTGCCAGCGCTGGGGGGCTCGAGGTGGCTCAGGGGTATGTACGATGGGTAGAGCCCGTTAGGCAGATGGGAAAAGCCTGCAGAAAACGGGAAACAGAAGAGGAAAACATGTTTCAGCCCAAGCAGCACGCTGCCTTGGAATGAGAGCCGCAGGAGCACAGACTGTTGTGGCTGTCGGCCCCTCGTGCGCCAGGAGCAGCTGCTGGGAGGACGCGTGCAGCCACGCACACAGCCCGCGGTGGGNCAGCTCACCCCTTGCACCTCTTAACTTCGCAGCACATGGAGCATGCTGCTTTCTGAGCACAGCCATAAATCTGCAGGCAGAACAGCCAAACCACCTGGCCGATAAGATGTTTTATCACAAGTACAGTGACCTGTGGGTGAGGGCACTCCCCAACACGCTTCCCGAGCAGCGATAAGACACTCTTGCCAGCACAGCTTTGCCAGCACAGCCCGTCCCCGCTGCAGCTGTCCCACACCAGGTACGGGCTTTGGGGAAAACACGAGAGCCTCCTCCACAGCAGCTCACACAAAGCGTAGTTTCACGTATCCAAAATGAGCATCTTATCCCAAAGGAATGCAAAACAGAGCAGGAAACCTGCCACCCGTCCATGAGCTGAGAAGAAAGCAGTATGTCCCCAAGGTCCTGCTGCCAGCGGTCTGGATTATGTCCTGGACGTTGGGGCCTCCTCCAAGAGTCTGCCCCGCAGCAACGTTCCCATGCAAATAATCATCAGCAGCATTTAATCAGTGAATACAATCACCGTAATAGTGTTAGTAACACAAGCTCTTGGCTACAGGCAGCAATTCCTCTGCAACACTGCCACCAAACGGCACCCGTGCAATACTACAAACCCCAACACTGCAAGAACCAGTTGGTGCCATCACTTGAGAAAAGGATTAAAAGCCATCAGAAGAATCTGAAGGAGCCAGTCAAACCCTTTGCAACCCTCCTCCCTTCCCCTCAGACCCCATTAGCAATGAACCTGCCCAAAATTCAAGAATCCCACTGAAAGCAACCAGGCAACGAGTTTGTCAAAACTCCAGCATCCAAATGGATCAAAACAACATCACACCAAAACCCAACAGGAGACAGAGAAGTTCAGTCCCCGGAGCTGCACGTGAAGCACCATCTGCGAGAGCGAGTCAATATTTCGCCTTATTTAGACAGCCGGGATCTCTTTTCGCACGCATGTTTGCATCCCCGCACATGTGCTTTACCGGCACGGTGCTCTGTACAGCTCCTGGCCCTGATCCACCGCCCGACAGCTCCCAACAGCATCACCCGTACACGCCAAACCTCCAGCGGCAGGATTAGGGGAGCTGCTGTGCCCACAAACTTCAACACAGAGCCCGCTCCCAGCAGGTGGAACTTGCCATTTAATCCCGTGCAGGGTGCTGTAAAGGCACTGAGCGTGCGCGCACATTCACACCTCTCCTCGGTAACCCCAAAACCTTTACACTGGAGCATTTCCAAACACATTTTCTTATTTCAGGGCTGGAGAGCGCTGTGCAGCACCCAAGGGCACCTACCCCACTCAGCTGCGAGCAGCTCCACCCCACAGCACGTTTGCCTCTGTGCCACCTCCACCACACCGCTCTGGCGTGGCTGGGCTGGCGACGAGCCAGCATCTGGAGCACGAGCAACACATTTCCGAGGGACCGCAAGTCCCATCTGGCAGCACACATGGCTGCAGCATGGCAAAGCCCCTGGCCCACCCTGTGCCACGCCAGCCCAGCAGCCCCAGCCCTCGCCACGTGAGCCCCTTCTCACCACCAGACCTCGATGCCAGCTGCAGCCGCTCCAGCAGGCGAGAACACCGGCATGGAACTCGTGGTGAGACACATCCCACGCTGCAGACACCGCAGATGTCCATGGCACATCCCCACTTGCACGCAGTGCAAGGACGTGAAGCCACCTGCAAAGCTCCAGGAAGGGGACATGATCCAGCCCTGACACCCAGCACAGGGACACCTGCACACAGGTTAAGCTACTGGTACCCACAGAGGCATGTTGGTACTGGTTACGCCCCTGGTCCTACTCAGGCAGCTTGCTGCCTGCAGCATCTTCTCCTGCCTGAGCATAACACAGGGTCAGCCCCAGCCACAAATGTCTGGGGCTGCCTCTGCAATCAGCATTATCACATCCCACCGCTGGGACCACCTGGACCCGGGGCTGCAGGAGGAGGAGTGGGAAGGTCATCTGAAAACGAGGGGACAAGGGACTGTGGATGCCAGTGGCTGAGAGGGAGATCAAATGCCCTCCAGCTTCCCAGCCCAACACAAGCAGTCACAAAGGTTTTCCAGCTGCTGCACTGGAGCAGGGAGCAGAGCAGTGACAGGCAGCTTCATGTGCAGTCTGAGCTGGGGACAGGTTGGGGACCCCACGGGATAAGGTCACTGCCCTGGCTGGGAAGCAGCAGCAGAATCAAGCTGATGCCACCAGCCAAGCCCCCAAACCACCTCACACCAGACAGCCCTTCCCAGCGCCTCCTACAAGCCACGGCAGCAGCGCTGCCCCTGGGAGAGGTGTAAGCCCAGCATGGGGGCTCAAAGCACATCCCAAAGCTTTGCAGGTGGGGAAACTGAGGCACGGGTAGGTGCAAGGACCTGCCTGCAGCACCCAGCTGACCAGCAGCAAAACCAGAGATCCACCCAAACCCCTCCCGTTTATCAGCAAAAATGTTTTTCCCTTCCTAAATGCCTGGAGGTAGAAGCTGCCCAGGCTGTATTTACCTGGCCTGTTCCCTTCCAGGAACAAGAGCTGGGGGAGGGAGGAGGGATCTGAGCCACAGCCTTCCTGGGGATGAACTCAATGCAAATCCAACCCCGCGGCACTGCCAGAGCATCCCTTCCTCTGCACAGCCCTCCAGCAGAACGCTGGACTGGCATAAGACTCGCACACAGCCTGAAACCTGCTGCCCCGCTCCCCGGGGCAGGACCTGGAGGAGAAGCTGCTCCTTCACGCGCTAAGTAGCTGCGTTTGCAGGAAGCAGCCGCGGGCGAGTCGCTCCCTCCTTGGATCTCCATGCCAGAACGCGATGCCAAGGGGAGAAACTCTACTGCAGTGAGCAACGCGCAACTCACCCCAACCATGGGTTTCTGCCAAAGGGAGGGGAAAGGGGGAAACCACAACCAACTCCACCTGCCCGGGGCCAGGGCATTTGCTGAACCAGCGCAAGATCTTTTTTGCTCAGGGACACGCCGACAGGTCTCGGCAGGCTGAGCCACGCTCCTCCAGCCGACCGCTCGCCCAGAGGCGGGCAGGCACCACGGCACAGGCAGGGAGCCGTGACCTGGCAGCCCTGCCAGCACCAGACTGGCTGTGCCCCCTTCCCTGCCACGTCACACCGAACACACGTGCCCATCAGCACAGCCTCTGGCCACCTGGGAAAAGCACCACCAACACGAGTCCCACAGGGGTGCTTCGTTGGCGTGGGCACACATGATCCAAGCAGCCCAGCCCAGAGGGTAAAAGGTTTTAAGGGGCACAGAGATTGTCCTTCAAGCTACCGTAATCCTGCAGGAAGACGAGAGCCAGCAGCTAAAATGCAAGTCCCTGCTCAGCTTCCAGTGCGATCATCCAGGGGGTGTAGTGGACGGGCACGGAGGGGACATGCACACCCATCCCCTCCTTCCCAGCTCCAAGATGGGCTTTTAAAACGTACCTGCTTTGCACGATTGAGATATAAATCACTAAGGGCTGTTATTAGAGGAACTTGGCGGGTGCAGATGCATCAGCCCAGTTCAAAACATCATCTTCATCTTTACTCAGCTCTCCTAAACGGCACTGGGGGAAGAGGTATGGCCGGGTGACTCACCACTGAGAGGGGATGTGACTGATGGGGAGAGGAGATACCAGCGACCGCACAAACCGCACACCAAACGTCTGGAGGCCGGAGGTCGCGCTGGGGGAAGCAGGAGGGAAACGGGCCCCACGTGCTCAGCCCGCTCAGGGTTTGCCCACAGCTCCCTGGGAGGAGGGAGCCGCCAGAACACATCGCCTGGCCGAGGTGGCGAAGGCAGGCGGGTGGACGTGCCCGCAGCGGAACGGGCTGTCGCGTGCTGCCAGTCGCCCCGAGCTTTTAACCTGTGGGTTCTCTCTGCCTCGGCCCCCCCAGTCCCCAGGCCTGAAATTCAGCCCCAGCTGAACGAGTCAGCTCAGCCTGGGTTGTGAAAGAGCCAGGAAGGAGGGGGACATGCTGGAGGGGACACACTGGAGCTGAACCCGTCTCCTCTGTGGACACGGCTCTGGCTGACAAGCCAGCCTACATGCCTGATGCGACACGTTGTGCCAGCACTGGGAAAAAAGCTCCACCCCAGCCCGGCTGCGGGCGACCAGCCAGCACCTTGATGGCATCCCCGCATCCCCTCCACACTGGCTGCTGATCCAGCGCAGAGGTGACTGCTCACTTGGGCACCCATGAAGGGCCACAGACACCAAGCGGGAGCGACACAGAGAAACCACTCAACAGGGAATTCACTCCCCACGCTGCCAGTTTGGCTCTGTGCTTTCCAAACCAGCCCGCAGCACCGATGCGCCAGGGAGAAGCAGCATCTGCAAAGCCTCTGCTAGTGCCCGGGGCTGGCTCTCTGGTCCCTGCTGTCACACCGAAGGGAATCGCACAACAGGACGCAGCTGTGTGCCACCCCCGGTGGCCTGGATGGGCATGCGATGCCAGTTGCAAAGCGCAACCCCAAAGCCAAGCCTTTTGCCCGAGAAGCCACAGCCCTGTCACCGGAAGACCCGCGGCCTCCAGCGCCCCGGGAGAGATGAAGTAACTCTCCCCCATCGGCCCTGTCTGCCCGTTACGGTTTCTGCCACTTATGAAATATTTCCAACTGCCAGCATCTCAACCCCTCCTCCCCGAACCGTGACGGACGGACACACTGCCAAGCAGCAGCCTGGCACCGCGCAGTGTTGTGCGAGGCGCTGTGAGCGCAGAGAGGCCGGGGCTGAAAACCTTGGCCCTGCAGTCCTTCCAGCCCGAGCCCAGAGGGGCTGGGAAACACCGTGGCAAGGGTTTGGGTTCATTCCCACAGGATGTTTCCAAGGGTGGGCACCCGAGGGAGGTGTGCGGCCCCGTTGCAGCCAGGGTCTCTGCTGGCTGCTGAACTCTGGAACGTAGCAGGGGCAGCAGCCGCCCTTGGCCAGGAGCACCGTCACCTCTTCCCCAGTCTGGCTTGCAGCACCTCGCAGGCAGCCAACTGGGACACCAGTCCAGTCCACAAACAGCTGGATAAACGCTTACATCCTCATGAGTCCCCCTACCCCAGCAGGGCGGGAGGGGAACGGGGAGAAGTCCAAGCACAGCGAGTACCCACCATCCGCCAGCCCCCCCGGGGCCCCCTCCCACTGCCGGCGCGATGGCCGCCGTACCAGACTGGCTGCCTGTGCTCACCATCATCAGCACATCCCTGACCGTCTCCCTGCAGAAGCAGCAGCTCCCCAGGGCAGACTCTTTTAGCCCCCACGCTCTTCAGCAGACACCTCCCCATGCCTGTCCCGTAACACGGGGGCACGCAGCACAGCGAGACACGGCCAGAATTATTTCTCATGCACACATTTATGGCTGCAGACAGCTGAGAGCCAGGAGTGCTGACAGCGTAAATCTTTGCCGCCTCCTCCCCTGTCTGCCAGGGCGGCTCTAGTGACACCCGAGGCACCGGAGCCGCCTTGACTCCGTGCCACGCACGAGACAGCAGCGATATGAGCCCCCGAACATGCCGGGCTGAAACCAAAGCCCCCAGATCAGATGTGCCTGGGCTGCAGCGGTGGCCAGTCCCTGTCCCCGCAGCCCCAAGCCACTGCCACCATCGCAACCACCGCCCTCCGCCCCAAAACGCGACCCTGCCGTATTTACACCCTGTGCCATGGGGCTGGCAGTTGCTTCAAAGCCTTAACTTCCAGCCTCGAATCTCCACATCCCCTGAAGGCCTTCGATCTCACCCCCGGATCCAGAACAGCCAGATCAATTTAACTCCCTGTTTAATCTTCTAAGGGCCCCAGCAAGCTCAGAGACAGCATCTTCTGGCAGGGGGTCTGTGCTCCCGGCCTTTGCCAGCTCAAACACCGCTGCGCCACTTCCCTTCAGCTGCAAAATCACTACTTTAAAAGCCAAGGCAAAGCCCCCTCCACCCCCCAGCTCAGCGTAGCTCTCCATTGTTTTGTTTCTTTTAATTTTATTTCATTCCACATGGGAATCTGTGTCCAGGCTGCTGTATTTTTAAGTGGCTCTTGCTCAATATTTACTATTGCTCGCAGCTGCGTCAGCACGGGAACAGTGCGCGCTCCCGCCGGGTTTGCCACGAGCCCTCCTGCGGCCATTACCCCTTGCCGACGCCGTGCCACGATTTTAGTGCCGTGCTACCCTTCGCGGTGAATCACAGCGCTGCCGGGGCTCCCGCAGCCATCATCAGGGTGAGCCCTACCGCTCACCTCCTCCTCACCTGGGCAATGGAACAGCCCCAGTGCCCCCGGAGATGCAGAGGAGGAGAAAATGGGAAGAAGTGGCTGCAAGCACTCAAGGGATCGGTTCTGTCCCCAGGACCCTGCAGACTCAGTTTCCATCACGCAACAAAGCAAATGCAATCCAAGGTATAGCAGCGCTTCAGAGCTGCGGGCCACAGGAGAAGGACACTGATGAGATGCCCTGAATACCTCCCATGACGTTGTCCACCAGCTCCGTGCTTACTGCAGGCACAGCCAGACACCGTGTCTGTGTGGGGGACAGCGAGAAGGCACCCAGGTGGGGACATGAAACCCTCTGGCAGAGGGAAGGTGGCTTTTCCTCCCGCTGGAGGGGCCAGGATGAAAACCATCCCACTAGGACCCTTGATACGTCGCGTAGCTGGTCTGCACAGCCTGAACCAGCGGTCTGGGAAGCACCAACCTGATCCCATGTTAACTCTGACGTACAAACACTCAAACCAGTGTCAATGGTTTGTAGCAGCTGCTGACTGCTACAGCAGACGCTTCTCCTCTGCACCCGCAGCCTGAAATCCCCCACCATGTCGGATGTCTCTCCTTTTCCGCTGGTGTAATTAAACCTGACACCCCAACGGGGGTCCACCAGAACCTCCAGGCTCTCACTACGCAACCGCACAGCTTTCCTCAATAGCAAGGAGCGACTCGGTGGGCTCTTCAGCTCCACATTTACCAAGATGCTGTATGGAAATTAAAACATAGTAATTTTAACTCTTAAACTGATTAGCAGAATCCCCAGGAACACCGAACCTGGCTGCTAGACTGCAGTCTCACCTTCATCTCCTGATTTTCTAAGACAGCATCAAAACATCTTTGCTCTGGCCCATCCTTCATCACGGTGAAGACCCTCCACCCACTGGCAGCTGCCACAAGGGCCCCAGGGCTGACTCTGCTCCTGGCACGGGGCACACGCTTTCACTGCAGGTGTTCCCTCTCCTTCCTGAGCACAGAAATTCAACCCGCTCCATTTGTTTCATTTTTTAAAATCACCCAAACTCTGTGCAGAAGATGCGATGCAAGCAGGGGAGACCCTGCTCCCCGCAGACCGAGCCCTGCCCGTGCAATTAACCCAGCAACACCCGCGCGCCGGCTCTGAGCCGCTGTCCCGTGCCTTCGCTGGAAATGAGCTTGTTACTCTTCACTGCCAGAGACGGGAGAACTATGGGCGCTCGGTGGGGGGAGGTTATTGTGGGATGGCATGGGGTGCTGGTCCCCACATCACCTGCACCAAGTGCCTGCTAGCAGCAATTAAATCAGCCTTCAAAGAGAGATCCCAGCTTTCCCAGCACCATTAGCCATGCCCTGGAGGGAACACGGTCTATTTTCAGCCACAATGACTTAAGACCAGGTCACCAGCAGGTTAAATGGGACTGTGCAGCATTATCTCCCTGCCTTCCCATTCAGAAATTAAACACCGTGGCGTGATGGGCAGCAGCCAGCCCTGCGGACGCATGCCGGGGCGCCCACCGAAAGGTAAATGGCACCTGCCCTCTCCCCTCAGCTTCCCAGTGTCAGCCGTGGCCACCCACCGCCCTGGCTGCCTCCCCTCTGCATGGGGCGGTGGGTGGGGGGCCACCATGGGGTCGCCCACCAGGCTTGTCCCTCCCTGTCCTCCCGTCCAGCACAGCCAGTCCCCACCATTCCACCTCTGCAGTCACGTCTGGTCAGGAGCATGCCACGGCTCCACGGCCACAGGGATGCTCTGCAGAGCACACGCTGGGATGGCACCCTGACCCCGCTGCCACAAGACACCGAAGGGCACCCAGAGGGGCCAAGCCCAGGAGTGCTGGAAGGAGCCTCAGCACCCCCATTCCGCAAACCCAAACCCACACGGTACCAGGCTGGGGCTGCTCAACTCACCCCTTCCTCCAGAAACCAGGCGCCCTGACTGCAAGTCCCCAAGGCTCCAAGCCACAGGTTTCACCAAGGTCACCCCCAAGGTGGCATCTCCCCAAAACAGCTCGACCCACGTTGCTGGGAGGGCCACCACCGAAACCCAAGCAGCCGCCCCGTCACTAACATCTGGCGGGGAGGTGGCAGCTGGACGCGGGTTTGTTTTGCCTCCCAGGCCCCAGCCAGGCGCAGTCAGCACGAGCCGGGATGACTCAAAGCCCTGGGAGACGCGGGCTCCGTCGTTGCTTATTTTTAAACCTTCTTGTTTGCAAAGCAGCTGCCGTCGCTCAGCACCTCAGGGCGCCTTGCAAATGGGGGTGGCACTGCAAGGGGAAACTGAGGCACGGAGCAGCACAGCACCCCGATCAGACCTGAACGCCACAACCCAACGTGTGCATGCTCAGCGAACAGCCGGCAACCACCGCACACAGGGGGTCCTGGCAGGGAGACAGGACCAGCTCCACGGAACACCCCAGGGCTGGAGCAAAGGCGTCACCAATGACCTAACCATGTCCGATGGGCTCCAGCTTCACAACTCCCACTCAGATACGACGTGGCCAGGACAGGGCAAGCACAGGGTGAAGCCGGAGGCACCCGCCGGCACTGTTCTGTGTGCCACAGAGGCAAACACATCCCTCTGCCAGCCCCCAGCACTGACCTCCACGGCATCTGCAGGGACCAAAACCACTCTAGGAGAAATTCAGCAATGGGCTGCAGCCGTCTGGGGGTGGAAGAGATCCACAGACGGACCACGATCCCATAAGCCTCTTTTCCTTAGGAAACCAGGCTCAAAAGCTCAGCCTATGCCCAGCCTTTACCCCTGATCCCACGTTCAGCCCCTTTTCCTTCCAGAGGTCACTGTCCTCCCCGCACCCTCCTGAACATCAGCCCACACCACCTTTTCTGCACCGAAAAAGCACCAAACCATGAAGCGAAGGGGTGTCTGCGGCCAGCAAACGCCCAAGACCGTGCACCTCCCCGCTGCCGGTAACAGGAGATAAACGCAGAGGCAAATATTACGGCGGTGTGGTTTAATTCCTCATGAATTATGCAAATCTGTATTCAAATTGAAGCACAGTTCTTGGGCTCTGGACAAATTGCCAACCTGGCCCCGATGTCACAAGGCAGGGACAGCCAGCCCTCCATCAGGTGAAGCACTAGATGAATGCCCTGTATATGTATGTACATACACATATGTATTTGCAGATCTCAGCTAGGGAGACCGAGGAGCACCTGCAAGAACGATCCAAGAGTGACTTTCGCATTTCTCCTTCCACCCAGCTGCGTTTAGCCTGGCCAGGGAAAGCCACCCAGCTTTCGTGTCCTTCACAAGATGGAAGCAGCTTGGGTTGACGATGAGATTCAAAGCAGGAAAGAAGATAAAATTCCCCATGGCTGGGGCTGGGAAGGAGGGGAGGCACGGGTGGGGAGCGGGAGGGGAAAGCCTGAGATGCTTGTGCCAATATGAATGTCAGCCCAGAAGCCAAGGAAAGGAAGATCTGTCCACAAAATAGTCACAGAGAGGGCTCATCTGATGAAAGTAGGAATTTCCGATCCCACACAAACCCCGAACATCCATTAAAAGCAGCAGAAGAATTGCCGCTTTGTGTCGCTAATCTCATTAGGGAGAAAGCCCCGCTGTAGCGCTGGGATTGCAAAGGGAAACCCCGGCATGCTGCACGCACCGGGAGCCCGGCACGGTGTGCCTGCCCGGCAGAAGGATGCTCCGGGCTTTCACCGGCACCCCAGGAAGGCGCCTGCACCCATCTCCACTCGCCTGCCCGGATCTTTACTCACTGGAGTATTATCCGCTTAGCTGGCGTGTGACACGGCATGTGAGATGCCTCCCCACCTAGCAGATCAGGACACAAAACACCAGAATTACAGCGTGGCGATAACACGGGGGCTATTTCATTCACACACCGCTACCGGCACCGCCTGCAAGCAGCGAGGCGCTGAATCCCTTCACAGCCCTTCCTCCCAAGCACACCGGCCGTTTCAATTACTTTTTTTATTTTTTTTTTTAATTAAAAGCAATTAAACCAAACGTATTAAAAGCATATTCAAGCCACAGGGAATTCTGCTGAGAGGGGATCGGGGGCAGAAAGGGAAGCACAGGCAACATATCCAACCACCAAACATAAAAAGGGATCTTTGCTCGTAGTAATGCGGCACGGTAAGATGGATGGCAGCAGAAGCAAGAGAAACCTTTGCAGAAGTTGCCGGGGATGATACAGATCCAGAGAGACGGGGACGAGTGCCTTAAAATCTCTGCTGTTCCCTTAAAAAGGCACGTTCTCTCTCAAACATACCGCGTCGCTCCTTCCCTTACTCCAACCCCACCATGTTCGGCTCCCCTGCCTGCATCCAGCTCCTCAAAATGGCTCTTTGGCCACTGCTATGCTGGCAATAAAATTTATTCCCAAGGTCATTTCACTCTTTTGCCACTATTTCAAGTCTTGCTGGATTTAAACAAAACCCCCCCCAGATATACAGAGCCCTCCCTTAACCCCTCCTTTCTGCCCATCACCTCCTTGATTTAGAGATACCAAACTCTCAACTACCTTTCGCTTCCCATAACCGTCAGCGAGAACAGCTGGAGAGGAAAACCAGAGCATATTGTGCACCCAACAGCTGATCCTCACGGCGTGGGGAGCGAGCCCAACTGTCACCGCCGCAGCGCTGCCGTACGGCACGGGGCTCCTGCCGCGCCGTCCTCCCCAGCCAGCGCGGACGGGGATGGGTATAAAGGGTCTCTGCAGCTGCCGTCCCCTTGGTGTTTTAAGGGACGGAGAGAAGCGAACGATAAGCAAAGCAAATAAACAGCAGAGAGCGACGGTGTTTTTCCCCAGCCGGTGGGTGCGTTGCGATGCCTGCAGACATCCAGCTGTGCCAGCCCAGAGCGAAGCGAGACGGAAACGCGGGGCTGGGAGAAACACGGGGAGAAGGAAACCCCCAAATACTCATAGCCAGGGAGAGGCAGCGCCCTGCAGGGCGGCTGTGCCGGAGCGCTCCCCTCCCAAACTTTGCTTTTTAAAGCGCATTCTCAGCTAGAAAAGCCAGCGAGGGGCTGCGGCAGCTGGGTGCAGCGCTGCTCGCTCGCCCTGGCCCTGCAGGCAGGGAGCTCGGGGCTGCCCTCAGCTCCCCACCTTCCCCAACCCTGCCTGCATTTTTGGGTCGGTTCAGGGTCCACCGTGCTCTCCGTTTCAGTGGCGAGGCAGAACAAAGCGCGCCCTTGTCCTCGGCACCTCGAGCAGGAGATGCTGGATCGCGTTACCTAACCCAGACCAACATCTCCCCGTCCGGGCAAGGCAGCTTTCGTGTCAGCACATGTCGGGCTGGCCCCGATTCCCAGCACCACCTCCCGCCCGAAGCTTTAACTGGACCAGTTTAGTACATGCTGAAAACACACGGAGCCTTGTTCCAACTCGTCGAGCGCTAACCCCAGCTAAAGGAGGTGATCCGACACCCTCCCGCTGGTCGCAGCCGAGCCGCAAGGCGCTCACCTGGAAGGCTGCCGTAACGACGTTAATTCCCCTTAACAATGTTCATTTCCATATTCATCACAAGATGGTGAAATGACAAGATGGGGGGGTATTTACTATATAATTATAAACTAATTTCGGCTTTACCCTGGGTTATCCTAGGAAGGAGATCTAAAATTTCCCTAACGAAAGCCCTGCTCTTCTAACCACGTCTGCAACGAAATTAATTCCCGGAGATTTCCATTTCTCTAACAGCTGCTGTGCTGGGAAAGAGCAGGAGCCTGTCCCTAACGCTGGGGACCTTCCCGGTGCCCCATGCCATCCCAGGCTGCAATTTACAGCACTGGCACATCCTCCTGATCAAATTTTCACTGGCACACCATCAGTCATGACTGGGACTGGTGGTTGTCCAACCCCGCCAAGGAGACTCGGTGCTGGGTGGAAGCCAAGGCTTGCTCGGGGTGGGAGAAAGGCTGCTAGAAACCACGCTAATTAAGCACATCTTTACCCGCACAATGTATCAGAGGCAGAGCCAGGCTCCTGCCCTTCAGCTGGGGAAGGTATTAGAAACCCTAACACAGGGGAGAATCCCGCAGGACGTTGCTCCAAGCAAGTTTACGTCACCACATTGGCCCTTGGGCTCTCATCCATGGTCCGAGCCCAGCGCCCCGACCACCAGCTACCACCACTTGGGATGGGAACTTCAACAGGCAGACAGTCCTTCCCAACCCTCCCGAAGGATGGAGATGCCACCCCACAACCCACCCCACCACCAGGGCCTTAAGGAAACCACCGGGACATCAGGGAAAGGAGTCCCCAGCACCCCAGGAATGCACGGCGGGAGACTCTCAAAAACGCAGAAGCCCCTTTTCTCCCTGTTTCATCCCCAGCGCAAAACCGAAGAGGCTGCTCCTGCCTCGCTCACAGCCTCTGAGTTGGCCGCAGGCCCGAGGGAGCTGCAGGGGCATCACTTAATGGCCGAGCGCTTCCTCCGCCCCCGGGTGTAAACAGGAGAGCGCGACGCTGGATTTAAACAAAACCCTGCCCAGCGCAGGCCAGCACCACCTCCCCAGCCCTGCCGGGACAGGCACGCTCACTGCTCTGCCTCAAAAAGCATCTGATTTCACCAGGGCCTCAAGGGAGGAGAAACCTCTCCCCAGGCAGGTCTCTGGCCAGCCTGCATTCCTCCCAGCGTTACACGGGGAGCCCCTGCCCCAAGGAGCCCCCCACGCTCAGTGCCTCGCACCACCCCCTGGGCGGGCAGGGAGGGGGAACCGTGATTTCAAGGGCCATTAAACACCGATGGTATTTTCCTTGCAGCATCAAAACGTGACCAAAAAGAGCCGCGTCAAACCGCAGCCAAAAATCCCACGGCTGGTCCGGGAGCCCCCCCCTCCTTCCCAGCCCAGCTATGGGGAGGAGATGGGCATCAGCGCTATCTCGGCGTCTCCTATCAGCAAAGCCATTTTAGCACTGATGCAGTCTAGATGAGCAAATTGTGCTGCTGCCGGCACCGCCGACGGCAAGGCCTCCTCTGCAAAATCTGCCGGCTCAGCAGAAGCACAATTTTGCCATTATAAGGATGGCTACAGTGGGATTTTGCTGGCACAGCAAAGCTATCCTGGGAGGGAGGATTTTTATTTTTTTTTTCCTACACTCATACCTGGCCCAGCTGTCTGGAAAACTTCTCCCTGGGCACAGCAGGCCTGGAAGCAGGGATGGTTTCCAATCAGCCTTAAATCCCTGCATTTGAATGCACATGCTAATGTGGAAGTACCAAAGCAAGCGAACCAAAAACCTCTCCCCTCCGCCTGACCACTTTCCTTTCAGTCACCGGTCTTGAGCTGGATTTAACACAAAGTCAGCTCTGCTCATACCGGTGCGTCCCTCTTCCCAGGCACTGGAAAATGTTACTGAAGCATATTACAATGGAAGCGAGTGAGCATCCTTTTACACGCACACAGATCTGCTCCAGTAGCCGCCCCCCCCCCCATCCCACCCAAAAAAGGATACCTTAGTACATGGCAAAAAGCAGATTTTTATTATTATTATTTTAAACTCAGAGAGTCTTTTTTGCATCTGATGATACTTGCTCGCATACAGACCCGCTGCCTGGGAGGGACGCGGTCACGGAGCAGCCTTCCGCAACTGAGTCCGAGGGAGCCTTTTCCACCTCCCCCAAAACACAGAAGCTGCCAAGAACAACACGCCTGCCGCGGGATAGAGCCGAGAGGAGGACACTCACTTGGACCCCGAGACGGTGGGGTAGGGAAGGAGCAAAACTATAAACCCACCCATATTTTGAGCCGCGGGCTGCAGAGCTGCAAGCGACAGCCTTAATGGACTCGACCGCCCAACTCCGTCGATCGCAGCCTCTTTTCATGCAAGGTCTTCCCGGCAAGCTGCGCTGCTGCCAGGGATGAAATTCCATTGCAACCAGTCACCTTCCTCCCCTGGCCCTTGGCAGGGCCCGCTGGAAGCGCCCCGCTGCTCCCCCGCCTCCAAAACCCCCTTGCCCTCCTCAGGGACGAGGAGATGGCGATGTCCGAGCGCGCAGGAGGGGGAAGACGGGACGAGAGCCCCGCAGCCGAGGGCTGGCTCGCCTCCCGCCCTGGCCTCCAGCTCACTCCTCCCTCCCCGTGCTTCCAACAAAGGGGCTTCTGTCCCCGTCCCCAGGCCTGCACAGCGGCAGCCAAAACGCCACTACGAAACAGAAACACCCCCCCACCCCTCCCCAGAGAAGAGCCAAGGGTCCGGAGTCACTGGACGCAGCCCAGGCGCCCATATTTTGGTGCTGGGGCAGAGCCCGGGCAGCCGTAATGAGCAGAGGGTACGAGAAAAACAAGGAGTCGGTGCCGGCGATAACTGGATTCTCAAATATGGCCAATCGCGCTATTTTTACAGGGGCGTATTTATTTTAGGAGAACGCTGGGACGGATTCAACAGTCTCTCTCTTCAGCCCAGCGGTATTTCAAGATCGGTTTGAACTGGCTCTATTTAAAGGCTTTGCCTCCTGCCCACTTTTCTTAACCCCTTGCACAAGCCTTTGCTTTCCACCCCTCCTAAAAACAAAACAAACAAAAAAAAACACACAACCAAACCAAAAAAAAAGCCCCAAACCAACAACCACACACCAACATCAACAGTGACAACCNCCAACATCAACAGTGCAAACGCAAACCTACAAAGGGCCCCTCCGTAGCAGGAAGCAATCATCATTTCAAACGATATTGTTAAAGCCATAAAAGAAAGAAAAAAAAAAAAAAAGTAATATCCCTGCCTATCCCGCTGCCGTGGTGCAATGAAAATTCTGACTGTTAATTGTACGGATCTTTTTAAGGCAGTTTAGCCTGGTTGTGAAACGCCGTGCCGAAGCCAATCTCACAGAGCGAGCCTTTCTAGCGATGGTTCCCGGGAGCGCCGGGCACCACGGAGGTGCAGGCAGGGTAAGGGGAATTTTCAAAAGGTTTCAGGGAAAGGAAAATAAAAACAAGACTACATTAAAATAAAAAAAATTGGAGGGATCACAAAACTTATTCCCCCCCAGCCCAAGGGCTTTGTGGCGCAGCTGGAAAGCTCACGGACGGTGGCAGGGAGCAACGCTTTGTCAGCTCAGCCGGAGCTCGGTGTCTCCTTTCTGGGCTGCCGGGATTTCAGGGAAGCACCAGAAAAGGAAACTTTGCAGGGGAGGGTGGGGGGAAAAAAAAAAAAAAGGAAAAAAGAAAAAAAGAAAAAATCATCTGATAAAAAATTAATAATAATAAAAAAATAACAACCCGCCCTCGGTTTGGCTTGAGATTGTCCAGACAAATTTTTCAGAGATCGTATTCTGCTTTAGCAGGAGGTGGAGGAGGGGAAAAAAAATACCCAGGACAAAAAAAGGAAGGAAAATAAAAAAAAAAAAAGACAGACAAAAGGGAAGGAAAAAAGGTGTTTGCCCATGTGCTTGGCTTCACAGCCGTTCGCTTTACACCTCTCCTCTCGGCACCTGGGAAATTGGCACTGCCACCTAGTCTAAAACTAATAAATCTTTTTCGCTCGATTCGGGCTGCTTCCTTCTCTGCAGATGTTGGCAATCAGGTTTGCAAATTTCAAAGTCATTCAGCCCGGGCGGCTGGGAGAAAAGCAGGTTTATTATTGCAAAACCTGTCACCCTCCCAACGCCTAAAGTAAACTCCGAGTCACCTCTCCACGCCCAGGGGAAGGAAAGAAAGGGGAAAAAAAATAGAGCCAGAGAGGGAAATCAAACGGTCAGAAATCCCTCGCGTCCTCCCAGGGCAAGCTCGGCAGCAGCCCGGCAAAACAGCGGGCAGGAGTGCGGGCAGCAGGGTGCAGGCAGCGCTCTCCCG
>VWZZ01000865.1:901674-916150 GCA_013399095.1 Psophia crepitans | reverse complement strand
CCTTCTCACGGCCCTGCTTCGGCCCAGGCCAGCGCTGGGACGTCCGAGCGTGGCGCCGGCTGCCGCGGGTGCGGGGGGACAAAGCGCCGGGGGCTGGTGAGACTGATGGAAAAAACCTCAACGATCGCAAGAGAAACTGTTTGGCTGAGGAGCGAGCAAACACAATAAATAATCCCCAGACAAAGGGACAATGGATTAAGCACAGAAGCCGAAGGCTCTGGCCGGGTTTCAGCTCTCTCTCTAACGCGGGGTGACCTCCAGCACGTCACCGAGCTCTGAACGAAACTGCTTCTGCCGGCATTCAAAGCCTGGCGAGAGGGGCCCGCGGATCCAAATTCCAATTGCTCAAAACAGACCTGTTCATCACAGAACCCCAGACTGGTTTGGGTGGGCAGGGACCTCCCAGCCCACCCAGTGCCACCCCCTGCCACGGGCAGGGACACCCCCCACCAGCCCAGGCTGCCCAAAGCCCCATCCAACCTGGCCTTGGGCACTGCCAGGGAGCCAGGGGCAGCCACAGCTTCTCGGGGCACCCTGTGCCAGGGCCTCAGCACCCTCCCAGGGAAGGATTGCTGCCTCCCAGCTCAGCTCCAGCTCCCCTCCTGCAGCTTCAGGCCCTTCCCCTTGGCCTGGCCCCCCCTGCCCTGCAACCAGCCCCTCGCCAGCTTTCCTGCAGCCCCTGCAGGCACTGGCAGGGGCTCCAAGGGCTCCCCGCAGCCTTCTCTGCTCCAGGCTGGACAAGCCCAGCTCCCTCAGCCTGTCTCCAGAGCAGAGGGGCTCCAGCCCTCGCAGCATCTCCGGGGCCTCCTCTGGACTCGCTCCAGCAGCTCCGTGTCCTTCCTGCCCTGGGGCCCCCCGAGCTGGAGGCAGCACTGCAGGGGGGTCTCAGCAGAGCGGGGCAGAGGGGCAGAATCCCCTCCCTCACCCTGCTGCCCACACTGGGTTTGATGCAGCCCAGGACACGGGGGGCTTTCTGGGCTGCCAGCGCGCTGTTCTAAGTATTTCTCCTAGTTCATAGCATTTGAGAGGTGGATGAGAACAGGAGAGCACGAGGCCACAGGCAGCAGCAGGGTGATAGAAACCTTCTGGTGAAGGAAATATCAGCAGTGTCGTCAAAGAAAAATACGGGTGCCTGTTCCAATCCGTATTCACGTTGCCTTGTTCACCCGGCCCCAAGCTGGTGGGATGACAACCCCAGGCCATTAGTCTCACGCTGGTTTGTAAAACGCTGCTTTGTGCTGGTACCGGGAGCCCTGGCTGCGCAGCGGATGGGTTGCACTGCACCTTTGAGGGGAGTCAGCAGCAGAGCGCGATCCCGCTGAGCGAAGCCTGCTGTCGGCCCAGTGCACCGGCATCGCAATCAGCCTGCGGAGCCGGGGGGAGGTCTGCTAGCAGCAATTTTTCAGGCCCACATCCTATGCTGGGCCTCGAGACAGTCCATAAATTCTCTCCTACTTTTCATTACATCAGAAATGTTCGCTGCACTTTACTACCTCAGCCTGGCCAGGAAGAAAACGGTGGTCATCTTTTTTTCCATGGCGTTCTTGAAAGAAAAATTCATGGTGAAAATGTATGATGGTTAAAAACAAACAAACAAAAATCTTAAAAAGAACTGCCTGGAAAAATCTGACGGACACAGGGAAACGCTGCCAAAGCATGTCTGAGTGAGCTTGTCCATCACCTCTGCAAAACGAGTGATGCGACACTGCAATCTCCTTCAGCTGCTTAGGGCTGCAAATGAGACGGTGTCCTGACTTTGGGCTTGCAAGAGAAAAATATTAGTAATAATAATAATAATCTCCACATGCCTCTCCTCACCTGACAGAGAACCTGAATTATTTTCTCTCCAGCGCCCAAGGCAGAGCTGAGCAATTCTGCGCGCCCTCAGTAGATGGTAGTGCTGTACTGCTCATCCTCTGCCTACTCTGCACGTACTTAGAAAGTCATTTCCAGGCTTAGCCGTTCAATCCTCAGCTCATGAAACATGTTTAAAGGCTTCAACTTCTGCTGTAATGCACACCCAGGGAATTGCTTGGTAGCAGGTACTCATCTCACGTTATTGGCAATAGTTTTTGGCCATGCAGAAGGCAGATAAATGGCCTCAATGGCAGATTTACGCGCCGACAGGGAAAAGGTGAATATGTTTAGGATTTATTTGCCTTCTCTGCAGTAAATCTCTGTATCCTGAATGAATGATGGTATCAGTTTTGGTTTAAAAAAGAAATCACGGAGTAAAGTGTCAAAACTTTAAGAAAACAGAAACGATGGAAGAAAAGGGAGCACATTGGAAGTGGCACTTGCAGTAACTCTCCCATGCACGGATATATTTTTACATGCAGCTTTGCCGAGGAGAAACCGGCCTTGTTAGTCCAAGAAACATCTCCTTGTGCCTGGAGATCAAGCAGAGAGCGTAACAGCGCAGGGAAAGGCTGCGGACGGGGCCCCACTGTCGCACCCTGTGGGGAGGAGACAGGGGCAGAACGCGGCTGTGGAGGGACCACAACCTGCCGACACCCAGCGGAGAGGCGAGATTCCCCCACACCTCTCTGAAATCACAGCCCGATCAGCTCATTCTGGCCTTAAAAATCCTTCCACCCACTATGAGCGCTTATCATCACGCTTGCAGTTTTGGAAATCCTGAAAAGCTGCTCTGCGTCGTGGATTAGGCAAAACCACCTCATCAGCATCCTGTGGATGCACAGACTGAAACTCGGTGACCGAAATATTTCTCTTTGCCTTTTGAGGGAGAGCTTTCTTTCAGTTTATTTTCCTTCTAATGCCAAAAACATTCAGCACATAAAGGAAAAACCTGCCTGAGAAGGGATGCTTTGGAGGGAGCTCCTTGTACCACCACATCCCGTGGGAGCGGCAGCGACTCCGGCACCGCCTGCCATGGGGACTGCGGGGCCCGCAGCTCCTTCCCCTCCCGTTGCAGGCTGCAGAGCAATGCAGATCTCCCCGCAAAAGTTTAGCAAAACCCCCAGCTGCTGCTTTTTCAGCTCTGTATCCTGCAGGAGCCTCTCCCACCCGCACAGCGGGTCCTTCCCCCCTTGCTGGCTGACACATCGCCTTCACCACGTGCCCGGTGTATGCGGTGGCATCGACACGCCAGCGTCAGCCCACGCGCTAGCACCGGCTGCCAACGTCCACCGGCTCAACCTGGTAAACACACACGTACGGTCCACGGTGACGCACAAACGCGTGCGGAGGGAGCGGGGAAGAGCGGCGGATGCGCCGTCCCTCTCTCATCAAATGGCGCTCCCTGAGTTTTGGAGTTGACCAAAAATCCCTGGGGTGCTGCAGGTCTTGTTGGTGAAATCTGCCTGGTTTTACCCCGGGATGTGTAACACGGAGTCACGGTGGGAATGAGGGCAGCCGTACCAAGGACCAGCAGCTTCAGGCAGCGGGAGAATGGCCATCAGTCACTGGACAGTAGCCCAAGACCTAGGCTACCGTGTATTTTATAAATGCATCTCCCAGGGCCGTTAAACGGTGCCAGCCCTGCCTCCCAGTGATGAACCCGTTCACGGCCACTCGTAACCGCCCGCCGATGGGGCTCGACGAGGCTCCCCCCAGGGAGGAGAGGGCTCTGCAGTCCCAGGGTGGCACGCTCGGCGTGCTCAGACCCAGGCAGGAGTTAAGGTGCTCAGACAGACATAAGCGTGGGTGAAAGCCGGGAGAGCAGGTGCCTCCGCTGCAGACAAACACTCCTGCCTCCCTCCTCCCCGTCCCCCTCAGCCCACCCCACCACCCTGCTTTGACGCAGAGGGAGCTGCAGGGCTGAATGGAACTTGTTTGAGGTTCCAATTAAATCTCCATGGCAGGCGGACACTCATATCCTCTTCTGATAAAAGGGGATCATAAATCCTGCGGGAGCAGCCCTGCAGAGCACACCACCTCCCGCAGCAGCAGCCGGCTCCTCGCACCGAGATGGGCTCCAGGGTAAGAGTTCGCTTTCCTCTGCTCCACGCCAACAGGTTTGCATCAAGGAGGGGACAGGGTCTGTGGCTTGAGACGTAAGGGCTACATTAATCTGCATGTCTTTATTGTCGTTGCTTCCTTACTCATTCTCTCTCTTTTTTATATATATGTATATATCTTCTCTTGCATTAATTCTATTATTTGGTCTTTGCTACCGCTTGGAGGTACAGTGAGAAACCATCCCTGTTCCCCAGCTAAGGGACTTCTGCGGCACTCATATTCAATGACTGCAGATTTGGATGGTTTGGGTTTTTTAATTAAAAATTGATAAATATCATCGACTGGGATTTCAGGAAACCACGGGAGTATTGGAAAGAGTGACGGTTCGGACTTGGCTCCACCCGTTCTGCCACTTAGTCTGTGAAGTGCCTATGAGCTGTAAGAACGTAAACGGCTAATCGTTTGGTTGGTTTAGTGCAAATTTCTGATTGATATTTTCAGTGTGACCGAGCAAGCAATCTTCTCGCAGACCCTCTGAAGCTCTGATCTTAATCACCTATGTTAGGCTTTTAAGTCCTGTATCTTGCCATGACATTTCAATTAGGTCAAATGAAAAGACATGTGAGGTAAATGAATTTCCTTTGAGAGCTAATTTAATCTGCAAAGAACAAACATGGAATAAAAGATGTAGAGATTACCACAGATAAGCTACCGGCTTGATCTGTGCTTTGAGTCTTTGGAATAAGACTTAAATGATGCCTCGAAGCAGGCACAAGATGTCTCAGGAGAATGGAAATGGGTAGAGCATGCTCCATCTGCAGCTTTAAACGCAAGCTTGATAGGACCATGGCCTTTGATAGCAAAGCTGGTGGTCCCAGCTCCTGGAGGACACAGACACGAGTGACCTCAGGAGTTGCCTTCTCAAGGGAGAAGCCACAAGCTGTGGGAGGTTGTAACCCAGACTGTTTTCTTTAAAGGATAGAGGAGACCTTCAGCCCTGAAGAGCAGGAGCCAGCCAGAGCCAAGCTGTGAGCTCCAGGCTCTCGGCCATGCCCCCGGCTGCCCCACGTGTGCCCTGGCGCTGGCTGGCAGCGGGCAGAGCGTCGCGGAGGCTGGTGCTGGTGGTGGTGTTCGTCGCGCTGCTGCTGGACAACATGCTGCTGACGGTCGTGGGTACGGTGTGCGGCTCTCGCTGCGCTCCTCGGGTGCCACCTCGGGGGTTCGGCTCCTCGGCTGGTCACCAGACGATGCCAGCGGGGTCCTTGTGCCGTGGGGAGGGCTGGGTGCCGGGAGCTTGCAGGGCACCGCTGTCCAGCCAGCACCATTCAGTTCAGCTGCATGTCAAGCCAGAAAACGGCATAAAACCACTAACTAATCCCTTCCCTGGCTTTTCTTCCAGTACCGATCGTCCCCACCTTCCTTTATACAACAGAATACGAAGGCGCCAACAGGTCTCTTGCCCCAGCCTGGACTGAGCCGGCTCCTCCAGCCTTGAAGGCTCCTCCTTTCTCCTCTGTGTTCTCCTATTTTGGCAACACCACGGTGACTGTCTCAGGCTCTGCCAGCACCACGGAGCTGGTGAACGAGACAGAGCGCAGCCCCCTGCCGCAGCCCCCCACCAGCAGCCCACCTCCACCGAGCGGCTGCCCGGAGGGCGAGGAGTTCCTCGCCAAGGAAAACGTCCGTGTAGGGCTGCTGTTTGCCTCCAAGGCTCTCGTGCAGCTGGTGGTCAACCCCTCCGTGGGTCTCCTGACCAACAGGTAGGTCAGAGACCTGGGTTTGTACTGGGGTGGAGCCCTTCAGGGACAGGCAGCTCCTGCCTGCTCGTGAAATCATCCTTAGCTGAGCAGTAAAGGTCTGTGCTCACGTGTGCAGCCACTGCAATCACAGATTTACAGGAACCGGTGAGGAGAAGAGCAGGGGGGAGAATATATGCAGCAAAATAAACATGAATTTTATCTTTTCCAAAAGCCTACAAACAGCTTGCAAGTTTATATTACAACATAAGCCTCACTAATGCTCTCCTCAGGTGCAGACAGATGCTATTTAATACCAGTAACCATCAAATAAACAGATACCCACCCCACTACGGATATAATGTTGTTCAGATTTTCTGGCCCTGAGCTGTTGCTTTCCCTCTAGCAGACACGTGAGGGGTGCTGGGCTCATCTCCACGTGCTTAGGGCGGGGGGCAGAAGAGTTGGCAAAGCAGAGCTGTGTCTCTGACGGTGCTTTACGGTATTATCTGGGGGCACTTAGACACCGGATGCTTCCTTGAACAGCACCCATGGGCGCACCCACGTGTCCAGGAGATGCCCATCAGCCCACAGGGACCGTGTGTTCAGGCTGGGCAGCAGGACCAGATCTCATCCTGGAATGAGGGATCCTCCCTGAGACGGTGCCTCTTTCTTCCCTTTGCAGGATAGGATACCACATCCCCATGTTCATCGGATTCATCATCATGTTCCTCTCCACAGTCAGTGAGTACTGCCCTTCGGTCCGCCCTGCACGCGCAAAGAGAAAGGATGAGCGGCACCCAGCACCCAAAAGGTGCATGCTGAGGCCGCCGTCACCCTCTCAGGGTTTTAGTGCTCCATCCACAGTTCTGTCTGACGCCGTCTCTCTCCCTCCTCCGCAGTGTTTGCTTTCTCAGGCACCTACACCTTCCTGTTCATCGCCCGAGCTCTCCAAGGCATCGGGTCGTCGTTCTCATCAGTTGCAGGTAAATGTTTTAGCCACACCGTGGCCTTCTACATCAGCTCCCCTTGTCTGGGTCCATTTAGCATCTCAGGAACACAGACAAATCCCCCCCCAAAAGCCCAGGCTGGGTGCAGCGAGGAGCCCCCCACCATGGTCCCAGCCAGCCTCACGTGGCCTCTGCCTTCTCTCTGCTCCCAGGCTTGGGCATGCTGGCCAGCGTGTACACAGACGACTTCGAGAGGGGCAACGCGATGGGGATCGCTCTTGGAGGCTTGGCCTTGGGCGTGCTGAGTAAGGACATCTTGCTCCCGGCGGGGTTTACACCAAGGGCACGGCCAGAGCGTTGCCGGCCGTCACCTGCAGGTCCTGCCTGCCCGGCTGTGCCCCTTCCCCAGCGGCATCCCGTGGGCATGGCTGGCCTGTCCCCCTCCCTCTCTCTGCTCACCCTCCATGGGACCCTTGGTGGACACCTTCCCACCACCTTCACCACCCACCCGCCGGGGGATTCAGAGACAACCAGGACGGCAGGAGCCAAGCGTTGCTGCCCGGGCGCTGGGGACGGTGGCACTGCCGCCGTGTGACGCAGCCTTTCCCTTGCAGTCGGGGCCCCCTTTGGGAGCGTGATGTACGAATTCGTGGGGAAATCATCTCCCTTCCTGGTCCTGGCGCTCCTCGCCCTCTTGGATGGAGGTGAGAAGCCAAATGGTTTAATCCAACTGAAAAAAAATTAAAAATAAGCATGGGAAAAGGTGTAAATGAAGACATTTCAGGGACGATCTCGTAGGGCTCGTGTGAAAGAGGCGGCAGATGAATACAGCACGGGTAATCTCATCAGCACCAGTTATTCTGCTATTGCTAAATCATATGTTTTCTCCCACCAGATGATTGACACAGCAATACAGTAAGAATTAGTCCCTCATTACTTAATAAACCCCTTGATTGCTTTAATGGCTCAAACAGCACATTCAGCAAAGCTCTTTGAACTGCGAGTTCTTTGTAAAAGGCACGCTCGTCTGCAGCCTCTGCGCCACGCCACGGAGGAGTTAGACTTTGCCAGCAGAAACGGTGATCCATGTTCTTTCTCCGACAGCCGGATCACCGATGCCGGCCACGAGAGCATCGGTGTGACGGCAAAGTTACAGATAGCAGAAACCGGCACTTTTAGTGGGAAGCAGTAAGCTAATTAAATTTCAGTCACAGTTCCCATCCTTGCCTGGATGGAATGCAAGACATCTTTAATGAAGCACGTAAGAGCTTCTGGAAAATGAAACGTAGGTCCCATAGATAGGAAAATTCCTTTGTGATCCTGTTCTTCTCCACATCTGATTTCCGTCAGCTCCAGCGGTGGCTCCCCAGCAGGCAGCGGGGCCGAGAGCATTTGAGTATCTGACTGCTCCATGGGTTGCCAAAACACTTTGGACACCGTCCGCTTCAGGGAGTTTTACTGCTCCCTCCCATGGGAGCAGGGCTGGGACCCACCCAGCACCCAGCACCCATCCGTCCCTCTGCCCGCTTCAGCCATGTCCCCAGACAGTTACTGGGGGCTCTGCCGATGAAAGGGGTTGTGCTGAAGCAAAAGCCAGAGGGATTGAAGCGGCGCTGTCCCCAGAAGTAAGCTGACATCAGTGCTTTCTCCCCAGCTTTGCAGCTCTGCATACTGCAGCCCTCCAGGATCTCCCCTGAGGTGAGTACAGACGGGTGTGCGCACGGGAGCCGGTGCCGGGCGCCCGCTGCCCGGGGAGGAGGGCTGCGCAGGCACCGAGCCGAGGATGGGTGCGAATGCACACGCAGCATGACCCCCCTTTGCCATCCCGCAGAGCACCAAGGGCACGCCGGTGTTCACCCTGCTGCGAGACCCCTACATCCTGGTCGCTGCAGGTAAAGGCGGGCGTCAGCAGGCATCGCGCTCCTCGCTGCGCTCCTGCGTCTCCTGATCAAAGAGACTCACCGTGCCCGTGGTGGGAGGTGGCTGAGAGCATTTCTCCCTTTTCTCCCCATCAGGAGCCCTCTGCTTCTCCAACATGGGGGTGGCCATGCTCGAGCCCACCTTGCCCATCTGGATGATGCAAACCATGTGCTCCCCGAAATGGCAGCTGGGTAGGTGTCGCGCTGTGCAGCCTTCACTCCTGAGCAGACGCTGGCTATAGCTCAGCTAGAACCTGCCGTGGCACTGCGGGATGGTTCGCGTCGTTCTGAAAAAGAAGGAAACATCCATCCTCACCCGCGCAGAGCGAGCGATCCCAGGCTGCGCGTTGCTCCAATTTCAGCTGGAAATGTCCTTAGTGGTAGCTATACAACGTGCTTTTCTCTATTATTGAAAAAATTGTATAGACTCAGCCTCCCTGCAAGAGCAGTAACGGTGGAAGAAAGGCCGTTTGGTGCACGGGAAGCCTGTCGGATCCCGTCTTCCGCAGGGCAGATAATGGTACCGTGCTGGGCTGCAATCGCCGCAGCCAGATGGGTTTTGCGGAGGCAGCTCTGAGTAGAACAAGGCTGTTTGGAGAGTCCCAGGCAGGACAGGATGGTTCCTGCTAATTACCAGCTGCTTAGAAAATGCGATATGAAGAGAACATCCTCTGCGTTTGCTGCAAAGATAAAAGCTATGGTTATAAAACCCAATTGGCTGAGGAATGGCCCGAGGGCTGCCCCAGGCTACACTTAGATCCCAAATTGAATTGCAGCCCGGGAGCGGGAGGGCTGTGAGAGCTCCTAATCCAGTTATCCTCTGCTCAGACAGGAGCATCCGTCCCCATAAAAGTCTACGACGCTTCTCCTGAGCGAGTGACTGAGCAAGGACGGGCAAGGGTAAAGCAGCGTCCCAAAGCTTCTGGCAGTGGGGCCAAGGGACAGCATAGCTGCGTGTCCAGGCTGAGAAACACCCTCAGGGCTGCTCCCGTCACCACCGAACTCCAGATGAACGTGTGAGGTGACCTAACAGGACCCAGAGTCAGTGGACAGCAGAGAAAATCCCAAATGCATTCACCAGATTTTCCCATCCCTGAGATTTGAGAGCAGTTTGGATTTAGACACAGTCCAACCGCAAGCCACCCACCTCACGGGCTGTTAAGAGCTCAAGGGGCTTCCTCACTTCTACGCCTCAGTTTGTCCTCCCCGTAATTCCGGAAAAACCCCACAGACGAGCTCGGACTAACCGTGCAGGATTAACCGTGCTCCGTGGCTGTTAAAGAGAGGGGAGAAAATTAAACAGTGTGTTTCAATAAGGAAGTTGTCTTAGTGAAATGGAGCTGATCAGTTTTATTTAGAGTCGGCAGCAGAGTATATTAAAAATAAACAACTGATAAATCAGCAAACAGTGCAAATATTTGACTCCACGATGATCCCTAAGCTTTTCACTTTAGCAGTTATTTTATTACTCTTTATTTAGTAAGTCACAAGCAGAAGGCAAGGGGAGAAAGGAGGAAGAGGAAGGAACTATGACAGGAGAGGACGAGTTTGTTTAGGCAGAGGGGACAAAAAACTGCACTTGGCACAAGACCATTCACCCAGGTCTCGTGGGTGGATCACCGTGCCTCAGTTTCCCCCAACAATGAGCAAACGCACTTTCCGTGCCTCCCACCGTCTCCCCACAGGGACCCCCAGCCTTCCGCAGGGCACAAGGAACAGGGCAGCCAGCGCAGCCATGACAGGCAGCGGCGGCAGCGGAGGGCACGGAGAAGCACCGCAGCAGGGACAGGCCCCCCCGAGCGGGCGCTGGCCGTCAGCTTGTCACGATTCCCCAAACGAGAGGCAGTTAGCACAGCCAGTATTTTTGCAAATCCCCCGGTGTTTGCTTGGGGATGACATGGGGTTTTTTATTCTCTCTCCCTCAGGGATGGCGTTCCTCCCGGCCAGCATATCCTACCTCATTGGCACCAACCTCTTCGGGATTCTGGCAAACAAAATGGGCCGGTAAGTGGAACGTAAGCGACGTCGGCTCAACCCAGCCCAGTCCCACGCGTTCAGCACGAGTTGCGCTCGCAGTGCTGTGCACACCGGGGACCTCCGCCCTCTCCTAACCGCAGCCTCGTTGCAGGTGGCTGTGCTCCCTGATCGGCATGGCCGTGGTGGGCGTTAGTCTCCTGTGCGTAAGTAGCCCAGGGCACCCTCCAGACCTTTCTGTAGAAGCATCAGGGGCATTGCGGGCGGCAGCACTGAAAGGGGGTTACATGCCCGGCAGGCAACGGTCACACGTGTGTATCGGCTTCACGGAGCTGTCACACCCCCACACCCACCTGGCTCTTCTGGCCTCATTCAGGTCTTTCCCCTCTCTCCTCTCAAAGGTACCTCTGGCCCAAAATATTTATGGGCTGATCGGCCCAAACGGCGGGCTCGGCTTTGCCATAGGTAAGCTGCCGGCGGTCGTTCTGCGCGACGCAGCTCAGAGGCAGCTCCCGCCACCGCGGTGACTGATCAGGTCCCTCTTGCTTTGGGCAGGAATGGTGGACTCCTCGATGATGCCCATCATGGGTTACCTCGTGGACCTTCGCCACACCTCCGTCTACGGCAACGTCTACGCCATAGCTGACGTCGCCTTCTGCATGGGCTTTGCCGTCGGTACGGAGCCTGCAACCCGGCCGCCGTAGATTCACTGACCCCCTCCAAAGCGAAAAGGCACCGTTTGCTCTTCGCCATCTTAACCGCTTTTAGTTTTTAAATCTGCAGGTCCGTCCACAGGCGGCGCGATCGTGCGGGCTATTGGCTTCCCCTGGCTGATGGTCATCATTGGAGTTATCAACGTGGCTTACGCTCCTCTCTGTTGGTACCTGCGCAACCCTCCCGCTAAAGAGGAGAAGATTGTGAGTTTAAGTATACGTTGTTCCCTTAAAGTACAGGGGATTGATAATCCAGGGGTTTGGGGGGCATTAGAATAGATTTGCCAGGGATTGTGTCTTCCCTTTTGGTCTCTACTCTGCCCTCAAAAAAAAAAGACAAAAAACTCAGGCAATAAACCCAGCAAAGTTTAGAGCCACAGTCCTTTCCCTAATGCACAGCTTGGATTCCCTGGGCAAAAGCTGTTTGCTGCTTCAGCTTTCTCTAAAGGCTCCTGTTAACTGCTCAAATTAATCACCATTCTTACTAAAACATGATTTCTTCTCTCCTTTACCCAGGCAATCTTAAGCCCGGAATGCTCCATGCAAACCAAAAGCTACACTGCTCAGAAAACCCTGCGAGATTTCCCTCTCGCAGACGACAGCGACGTGGAGGCAGAAGCCGTGGAATAGCAAGCGCAAGGACGCGTGCCTGCTCTGAAGCTCCATCGTATTTACGGAACGTGGCTGTAGCAGCGCTGAAGAAGAACCCCAAGACCTGTGGACACTGGACGGACACAGCCTGTCTCTCGGCCACACAACCCACAGCAGCGGGCAGAGAACCAGGATTTGGAGGTTCTTCTTCTAGGCAAGTTACCCAAACTCACCACATCTCCTCTGTGCTAAAAAAAAGTTACGAGGATGAAGAGAATCACATCAGCGTGTCCTGCAGAGCAACACCGTCCTGGGCACAGCCTGCCCACGTGGCACAGGATCAGCATCTCTCCCAGATGTAGTGGCATCTGTTAACATCTTGAAAGCGCTTACTGTTCTTGAAAGCAAAGCACTGGAGAGAACAAAAAGTCAATCAGTGGCATCAGCTTCGGGAGGTTTCTTTCTGCAGAGCTTTGCTTTAATGCCCACCAGAAAACCTTGCTGTAACACACTGCCCACCCGCGCCACTGCCCGGCCGTCGGTAAGGGTGTCCCTGCACTGCTAATGTGCTCCACGCTCCTCCGAAGATGGTTAAAAAAGACGTTTGTTGCTGTCTCGGTAATAGCTTTACATGCTGTGCTATTCCTGTGCTACTTGTGTGTCTCTTCCACCATCCCTTCAATTAATTCATTTATTTGAAGAACTCTAATAAATTCAGGTGGAAATAAGGCTGGGCACAGTTTTAGAATCTTAAGATGCGGGTCCAGCCAACACCACCAGTCAGATCCCCTGTGACTGCAGGCGACTAGCAGAGTGTTTTTAACAACCCCTGCCCCTCAGCGGGACGGGAACGGGCTTTGTGGCCCCAAGCCTTCACACTGAGAAGTGCGACTGATCGATTTAATTGTCCTTCTGCAATTTCCTGGCCGCTAGTTTAGAAAGAGAGCAGCTGCGCTGCGACAATAATCGTTGAGCACAATGGTCTGTGAAGTACGGCAGAGCTCAGTAAAAGAGAGTGAATAACAGAGGTACCGGATGATGCAACGATCAGCAAAAATTCCTGTGATCTCATTTTTTCCAGTGAAACCTTAAACTTCCACCTTCTCCAGTTCCACGGCCGGCAGTTTATGTAAACTCCTTTCTGTCTCGAACGAGCAGCTGTGTAGCGCTCGGCCGCTGCACTTGCCAGAAAGAACAGATGATTCACAGCTCCGGAGCCTGAGCAGCACGGCGCAGATGCGCTGCCAGCCGGGAAGCAGGAGGATAATAACAATTCATCAAGATTTGGTGCCTTATGACTCATTACCAAAGGTCACAAATGGCAATTGTCAGGCAACCCCACGGCCACGGTGGGCCCGCTGCCCCTTGCTGCGCACAAACAAGATGAAATTCTATTTCTTAGGCTGGCTGGAAATGACTAATGCTAAGCCCGTTCTCAAAACCCGATTATTTTTATCTTCCACCTGTTTCCCTGCTTTGCCAAGAATAAAAGGAAAAACATGTTCACTTGCTGTGATGGAAGGAAAAAATGCGAGCCGTTCTATTCAGGGATTTATCCACACCGCTGCACGTCCCAGTTAAATATTAACTCTAATCTCGACGGCATCACGCAGGCAGAGGGGCCTCCGCTCCCGCCAGGTGGGCCCCAGCCAGCCCCCCCCACCCCCGGCACCTCACCCCGCTCCGCAATGCCAGTCAGGCTCCTTCCTCCAGCACTGGCAGCTCGGGCTTTTTAATCAATAAATTATCTGCGGTGCCAATGGCATTGATGGAATTTCTCTGCTCTGAGTGAAGAGTTAGGTTGCAATCTTTGCATCAAACTATGTGGTTTTTTTACCCACCCTGCTGAAAAAAATTCCTCTGACCCCTGAGTGCACTAAGAGCAACAGGCAGTGCTAGCTCTGCGGCCTGGGGCGATGGAGGGAGACAAGGAGCGCTGGGTAGCTGGAAAGTTTCCCCACTTGGGGACAGAGGGCAGACAAAGATTTGTCTGAAAAAAGCCCTACCTCCTGACAGGAGGGTGTGGGGAGGCAGAGTTGGCCTCTTCTCCCAGGTAACTAGCGAAAGGACAAGAGGAAACGGCCTCCCATTGCTCCAGGGGAGGGTCAGGTTGGGTATAAGGAACAATTTCATCCCTGACAGGGTGGTCAGGGCTGGGGACAGGCTGCCCAGGGAGAGGGGAGTCCCCGTCCCCGGAGGGGGTCCAACAGCGTGTGGCCATGGCACTGCGGGGCGGGGGGCAGCAGCCATAGCGCGGATGGCGGTTGGCTCCCTGAGGGCTTTTCCAACCTTAGAGAGTCTGTGATTTCCCTCACAGCTTCTGCAGGCCAGAAACGAAGGGCGGGTCTGTGCCGGGAACTGACGGCACGGGTCGCCCCCTCCGCCACGGGGGCGGGCGCCGAAAGCACGGCAGCAGGAAGCGGCAGGCGCGGCCTGCGGCGGAACCGCCCCCGGGCCTCACGCAACAGACAGGCCTCGACGAGCAGCCGGACAGGGCCTCCAGGCATAACGCGCCTGACGGGGCTCCTTTAGCGGCGCGCAGCGGCCGGGGGCCACGACCCCCTCAGCTTTAGGTGCCGCGGGTTCATTTCCCCGCCCGGAGCTGCCCCCGGCCCGGGCACCGCCGCCGCCCCACGCTGGGGAGGCTCCGTGCCGCCGCCATGACAGGCCCG